>BPLR01009794.1:0-63585 GCA_021605095.1 Caerostris extrusa | reverse complement strand
TATTTAGTTTATTAAGTACAGTACTGAAATTATTACTGTTTTCTTTTCACGTACTTTACTTTTTTTTTCTTGCATGGCTTAATTACTGTTTTTTTTTATGTGTAGCTACTTAATAAAAATATTTTAATAACAATTAAGTTTAAATTATAATTTACATAAAAACTATACATTTTTTTAACATTTTTTGTATACAAATAAATTGATATTTATCGAAAATTAATCTTACTATATTACCCTTACAATTTTTTTTTTTCTTGTATAGTTTATTTACTGCTTTTTCTTATATAACTTACTGTTTTTATATATAGCTTAGAAATTAAAATATTTTTAATAAAAATTAATTTTAAATATTTATTATATCAAATCAACGAATTTTTCAATTAATTTTCAACACAAATAAATTGATATTTATTGAAATTAATACATTTTTACATATTAGGATTACGTTTATACCTCATTAAGTTTGTGACCCACTATTTGAGAACCACTATTCTAATTCTTCTAAAGTACAGCATTATAAGCATCCACCCAAAGTAGTATAGAATACTTCACAGTTGCACCATGTCAATCCACAGTTCTTTGCGAGTGACTTATAAACGCTTTGTCGCGCAAAAGGGTCGCGAATACGAAATAAGCAAGATCTCTTCACTTCGATTCTTCTCTTTCGTTTTTTACTTTTTCTTAAAGATAATCAATATATCACTTTTTGGCACCCACTTGGGAAACTTTCTGCTCCATTTTAACTTTCCTTTCTCTATCTCTTACAGTCGAATTTTTTTTTTTTTATCTTTTGTTTGTTCTTTTATTTATTTCTACTTTTACTCCAAGAAATTTGCCTTACCTTTGTAGTTTCTTCTCACTCGATTAAATCGTCAGCTCTCCGACAAAGTTGTTGTTATTGATTTCTCTCACGACCACGCATTTTGTGTGCAAGAATTTTCTTTTCTTTTTTTTTTTTCTTTTTTGGGTTCTTTTGCTTCACTTCTTCGTCGTCTTCTTCTGCTACAGAGAACAGTGGGGTTTGAAAGAAAAGAGTAAAACAAATAAAAGTCAAACCTATAAAGAAGAAAAAAGTTCTCCTCTTAAACTGTTGATTTTGTGAAAGCTGTTTTCGGTAGAGCAGTTAACTTAACAGCGTCCCTTCGGACTTGCTTTCCGTTCTAACGTATTCCTGCGACAAAAACTTTGAAAAGATTTCCTTTTTTCAAGTATTTCTTTAATTTGATTTTATTGGAAAGCATATGCAGTTGGATATGAGCTAAATGAGCTTTGTTTTAAACAGTGTGAATATAAATTCTAAATCTTTTCATGCAAATAATAAAAAAATGAAACATTATGGCTTATATTTAAATGGCATGCTCATTTCATGATATATTACATGTCATTTATGATCTATACATATTTCGTTTATTAAATACAGTACTGAAACTATTACTGTTTTTCTTTTATGTATTTATTAGTGTTTTTTTTTTTTTCATGCATAGCCTATTTGTGTTTTTTTTAATAAGATGTAGATTACTTACTGTTTTTTTTATGTATATCTGTATATCTTGCTTTACTAAGGTTGCTTGAGAACCGCTGTTCTGATTCTTCTTCTGAAATTCCAGTGAAGTAAACATACATAAAAATAGTATAAAATAATTCACAGTTGCATCATGTAAGTCCATAGTTCTTCACTGAACGATTTGTCGCGCAAAACGGGGAGAATACGAAATATACGAACATACGAAATATCGTACAGTAGGAATAATACGAATTCTTTATAAGTATTTTCATGTTATTTTTCGTTAATCTAATTAATATAAAACTGTTTAATTGTTCTAAGTAAATTGAGATAATATAATAATCTTTAAAAGCATATTAAGACTAATGTTTACACTTCCTTAAATTTAATTCTTCTAAAAACTACAGTACTATAAACACCCACCCAAAAGTAGTATAAAAATACTTCACAGTTGCTTCAAGTGAATCCATAGTTCTTTACGCTTTGTCGCTAAACGCTTTGTCGCGCAAAAGGGTCGAGAATACGAAATAAGCAAGATCTCTTCACTTCGATTCTTCTTTTTTTTTTTTTTACTTTTCTTTTTCTTTAGATAATCAATATATCACTTTTTGGCACCGACTTGGGAAACTTTCTGCTCCATTTTAACTTTCCTTTCTCTATCTCTTACATTCGAATTTTTTTTTTTAGTTTTTTTTTTTATTTATTTCTACTCTTACTACAAGAAATTTGCCTTACCTTTGCAGTTTCTTCTCACTTGATTAAATCGTCCGCTCTCTGCCAAAAATTGTTGTTATTGATTTCTCTCACTACCACGCGCTTTGTGTGCAAGAATTTTTTTTTTCTTTTGGGGTTATTTTGCTTTCACTTCTTCTTCGTCTCTTCTTTCTACAGAGAGCAGTGGCGGTTGAAAGAAAAAGAAAAGAAATGTCAAACCTATAAAGAAGCAAAAAGTACTCCTCTTAAACTGTTGATTTCGTGAAAGCGGTTTTCGGTAGAGCAGTTAACTTAACAGCGTCCCTTCGGACTAGGGTTTCCGTTCTAACGCATTCCCGCGACAAAAACTTGAACAGATTCCTTTTATTTACGGATTTCTTTTGATTTTATTTTATTTCAAAGCGTATGCAGTTGGGCATGAGCGCTAAATCAGCTTTTGTGTTAAACTTTGTGAATATAAATTCCAAAGTTTTTTCATGTAAATAATAAAAACATTAGAAAATGAAACATTGTATTGTGTCTTATATTTAAATGACATGCTCATTTCATGATATATTACATGTCATTTATGATCTACACATATTCAGTTTATTAAATACAGTACTAAAAACTATTACTGTTTTTCTTTTATGTATATATTGGTGTTTCATTTTATGCATAGCGTATTTCTGTTTTTTAATCAGATGTAGCTTATTTACTGTTTTTTTTTTATGTACAGCTTGCTTAAAAGATTGCTTGAGAACCCCCTGTTCTGATTCTTCTTCTAAAATTGCAGTGATGTAAACATACAACAAAAATAGTATAAAATACTTCACAGTTGCATCATGCTGCCAGTCCATAGTTTTTCACTCATGCCAGTCCATAGTTTTCGTAGCTCAAAAGGGTGGTGAATACGAAATATACGAACATACGAAATATCATACGATACGAATAATAATAATTCTTTTAAGTGTTTTCATGTTACTTTTCGTTAATATAATTAATATAAAACTATTTAATTGTCTAAATAATTTGAGATGATATAATAATCTGCACAAAAACATATTAAGACTACGTTTATACTTCCTAAAATTTGTGCCCCGCCTCTATTGTAATTCTTTAAAAATACAGTAGTATAAGCATCCATCAAAAGTAGTATAAAATACTTCACAGTTGCATCAAGGTCAATCCATAGTTCATCGTGGTGGATTTCTAAACGCTTTGTCCGGCAAAGTGTCGAGAATACGAAACATACGATTTCGTACAATAAGAATTCGTTATAAGTATTTCATATTATTTTTTATTTATCTAATTCATTTAAAATACTTAATTGTCCAATTAAATTTAGATAATATATTAATCTTTAAAAAAACTTATTACGACTACTTTTATATCTCTTTAACATTGTGCCTACTATTTGAGAACCACTATTGTAATACTTCTTCTAAAAATACAGCACTATAAATATCCACCAAAAGTAGCATAAAATACTTCACAGTTGCAGCGTTTCAATCCATATTCTTCGCGAGTGATTTCTAAACGCTTTGTCGCGCAAAGGGTTGAGAATATGAAATTTAAAAAAGATCTCTTCACTTCGACTCTGCTTTTCTTTTTCACTTTTTCTTAAGATAATCAATATATCACTCTTTGGCACCGACTTCTGAAACTTTCTGCTCCATTTTAACTTTCCTTTTTCTATCTCTTACATTCGAAATTTTTTTTTTTTGTTTTTGTTTGTGCTTTTATTTATTTCTACTTTTACTCAAAGAAATTTGCCTTACCTTTGCAGTTTCTTCTCACTCGATTAAATCGTCCGCTCTCTGCCAAAAGTTGTTGTTATTGATTTCTCTCACGACCACGCGCTTCGTGTGCAAGAATTTTTTTCTTTTATTTTAGGGTTCTTTTGCTTTCACTTCTTCTTCTGCAGAAAGCAGTGGTGGTTGAAAGAAAAAAAAGAAAAGTCAAACATATAAAGAAGAAAATAGTTCTCCCTCTTAAACTGTTGATTTTGTGAAAGCGGTTTTCGGTAGAGCAGTTAACTTAACAGCGTCCCTTCGGACTTGGGTTTCCGTTCTAACGCATTCCTGCGACAAAATTTTGAAAAGATTCCTTTTTTTCAAGGATTTCTTTTATCTGATTTTATTGAAAATCTTAGGCAGTGAATATAAGCGCTAAATAAATACTTCATGTTATTTTATTTTATTTGTCTAATTAATATAAAAATATTTAATTGTGTAATTAAATTAAGATAATATAATAATCCTTAAGAACATACGACGACTATGTTATATCTATCTGAAGTTTTGCCCTACTTTTAAGAACCACTTTTCTAATGCTTTTTCTAAAAATACAGTACTATAAACATCCACCAAAAATAGTATAAAATACTTCACAGTTACAACATGTCAATCCGTAGTGCTTCGCAAGTGATTTTTAAAAAAGCATTGTCACGCTAAAGGATCGAGAATAAGAAATATACGAATTCCTTATAAGTGTTCTCACGTTATTTTCATTGAATCTAATTAATATAAAACTATTTAATCATCGCTTAATATTAATTTATTTGTTTATCTGAACGTAATTGTACTATAATCTGTAAAAACATATTACAACTACGTTTATACCTCCTTAAATTTGTGTCTCACAATTTGAGAACCACTATTCTAATTTTTCTAATAATACAGTACTATAAGCATCCACCAAAAGTAGTATAAAATACTTCACAGTTGCACCATGTCAATCCATAGTTCTTCGCGAATGATTTCTAAACGCTTTGTCGCGCAAAAGGGTCGAGAATACGAAATAAGCAAGATCTCTTCACTTCGATTATTCTTTTTTTTTTTTTTTATTTTTTACTTTAGATAATCAATATATCACTTTTTGGCACCGACTTGGGAAACTTTCTGCTCCATTTTAACTTTCCTTTCTCTATCTCTTACAGTCGATTTTTTTGTTTTTTAGTTTTGTTTTGTTTGCTCTTTTATTTATTTCTACTTTTACTCGAAGAAATTTGCCTTACCTTTGCAGTTTCTTCTCACTCGATTAAATCGTCCGCTCTCTGCCAAAGTTTTGTTATTGATTTCTCTCACGACCACCCGCTTCGTGTGCAAGAATTTTTCTTTTTTCTTCTTTTCGGGTTCTTTTGCTTTCACTTCTTCTTCGTCGTCTTCTTCTATAGAGAACAGTGGTGGTTGCTGGTAAAAAAAAAAAGAAAAGTCAAACCTATAAAGAAGTAAAAAGTTCTCCCTCTTAAACTGTTGATTTTGTGAAAGCGGTTTTCGGTAGAGCAGTTAACTTAACAGCGTCCCTTCGGACTGGGTTTCCGTTTTAACGCATTCCTGAGACAAAACTTTGAAAAATTCCCTTTTTTTCCTGATTTCTTCGATTTGATTTTTATTGGAAAGCGTATGCAGTCAGTATGAGTTCTAAATGAGCTTTGTTTTAAACTTTGTGAATATAAATTCTAAAAATTTTTATGTAAATATTAAAAATATTTTAAAATTAAACATTGTGCATTAGATATAAATGGCCCACTCATTTTGTGATATAATAATAATTTGTTTTAATGCCATTTATGATATATAAAAATTTAACTTATTAAATACAGTACTGAAACTAATACTGTTTTTTTTTTTCTTTCCTGTATATACTGTTTTTTTTTATACATAGCTTACTTATAGATACACATCTTACCAAATTTAAACATTGTAATAAAAATTTAGTTGGTAAATTATTTAATAATATTTATTTTTAAATGATTAAGTATATAATGATTAATATAAAAACTACAAATACTTCGACTAATTTGTATACAAATATAAATTTGTTGAAATTAACCTTACTATATATCATTCTTTCATGTACTTAATGTTTTTCTTTCATGTATAGCTTATCAGGTTTTTTTCTTCTAAAGTTTATTGATTTTTTTACTTATAGCTTGCTTACTGAATTAAAATATTTTAATGAAAATTAAGTTAAAATAACAATTGATATAAAAAATACAAATGTTTCATTTAATTTTGTATACATTTATTTGTATGTTTGATTATTTGTATATTTGATTATTTGTATATTTGATTATTTGTATATTTGATTATTTGTATATTTGATTATTTGTATATTTGATTATTTGTATATTTGATTATTTGTATATTTGATTATTCATATTACAACCACGTTATACCTATCTGAAGTTTTGACCCACTATTTCAGAACCACTATTCTAATTCTTCCAAAAATATAGTACTATAAGCATCCACCAAAAGTAGTATAAAAAACTTTACAGTTGCATCGCGTCAATCCATAGTTCATGGCGAGTGATTTTTAAACGCTTTGCCGCAGAAAAGGGTCGAGAATATGAAATAAGCAAGATCTCTTCACTTCGATTCTTCTTTTTCTTTTTCACTTTTCTTAAGATAATCAATATATCACTTTTTGACACCGACTTGGGAAACTTTCTGCTCCATTTTAACTTTCTTTTCTCTATCTCTTACATTCGAAATTTTTTTTGTTCTTTTGTTTCTTTAGACTTTTATTTATTTCTACTTTTACTCGAAGAAATTTGCCTTACCTTTGCAGTTTCTTCTCACTCGATTAAATCGTCCGCTCTCTGCCAAAGTTGTTGTTATTGATTTCTCTCACGACCACGCGCTTCGTGTGCAAGAATTATTTTTCTTTTTCTTTTATGGATTCAATTGCTTTCACTTCTTCTTCTGCAGAGGACAGTGGCGGTTTGCAGGGAAAAAAAAAAAAAGAAAAGTCAAACCTAGAAAGAAGCAAAAAGTTCTCCCTCTTAAACTGTTGATTTCTGTGAAAGCGGTTTTCGGTAGAGCAGTTAACTTAACAGCGTGCCTTCGGACTTGGGTTTCCGTTCTAACGCATTCCCGCGACAAAACTTTGAAAAGATTCCCTTTTTCCGGATTTCTTTGATTTGATTTTATTGGAAAATGTTGCAGTTGGATATGAGCTCTAAATGAGCTTTGTTTTCAACTTTGTGAATATAAATTCTGAAGCCTTTTTATATAAATAATAAAAACAATTTAAAAAGAAACTTTGTGACTTTTATATAAATGGTACGCACATTGAATTACATGCCATTTATGATTTATACATATTATTTATTAAGTACAGTAATTATTGCTGTTTTTATTTCATGTACTTACTATTTTTTTTTTTTTTGTATAGCTTACTTACCAAATTGAAATATTTTTAATAAAAATTAAGTTTAAAAAGCAGTTAATACAAAATTCATAAATATTTCAATTAATTTGGTATACAAATAAATTCATATTTATGGAAATTAACCTAGTTATATTATTCTTTCATTTCCTTAATATTTTTTACCAGCATGGTTTATTAACTGTGTTTTTTTATATATAGCTTACTTATTGATTTTTTTTTTTGGTATAGCGTGCTTACCAAATTAAAATTTTTAATAAAAATTAAATTTAAATAACATTTAATATAAAAACTACGAATATTTCAATCAATTTTTATACATATAAATTGATATTTATAGAAATTAATACTATATTATTCTTTTATATACTTAATGTGGTTTTTTCATGCATAGCTTATTTACTTTATTTTTTCCTCATATAACTTACTTACTTTTTTTAAATTTAAACAACAATTAATATACTTTCAATTGATTAACATTACCAAATTATTTCAATTCATTTTAATAAAATTAAATTTAAAATATCAACAATTAATATAAAAACTTTCAATATTGATTAACATTAAAAACAACATGAGCAATAGAAAGAGCACTTTAAAAACTCAGTAAGACGTATAAATTGGACTTTATTTCCTTCCATAAAGAATAATAAAGCAATAAAGCGTGATATTACATTTCCGGAATTTACTCGAATAAGAACAATTTCATTTGTTCTTACAACTGGAAAACATTTTCTTAACAGAATTAGTGCAATCCATCAAAACCTTTTGCGCAAAAATCGCATTACAACAAAGCGAAACTACAAGTTGTTATTTTTTTTGCCATTTATTTTTAGCCATGTAGTAAGTATTATAACGGTATTATTCGTGTTCTTTTTCGAATTTTTCTTGCTCGAATTTTCTTCAGGTGAGTTTTCTGTTTGATATACTGAGTAAAAATGCTATTATTATAATGGTTATTAGTTTTTAGGAAAATATAGTTTTCTCCTTCTTTACTGTGTCGTGTCGATAGGGTGTCAGGTTATTGCTAATCATGATTATATATTAAAAAATACCTGTTTCTACAAATAAAACTGACTTTAATAATATCTGATAATAATATATATAATTGAAATCATTCTGATGTCAAATAAAAATAAAATTTATCGAAAGAAAGGAAAATTCTAAAAAAACAATTATTAAGATAAACTAATTTATTTTATTGAAAGAAACAAAATTAAATTTAATTAATTAAATTTTTAAACATGTTCTCATTTTTATATTGATTTTGTTTCCATTTAAAGATATAGTTTTTAATATAGTTCCTCTAAAAATATAGTTCCATAATTCATTTTTTTTTTTTCCCATCTTTGCTGTGTCGTGATCGATAAGAGTGTCATATTATAGCTAATCATGATTATACATGAAAACAAAAAATTATTTTTATTTTTTAAATAAAACTAACTTTAATATTATGTTGATGTATTATTTATAATTGCAATCATTCTAACATCAAATAAAGATTAAAAAAATTATCGAAAGCCAGAAATAGATCTAGAAAAAACATTATTAAGATAAATCAATTAATTTTATTTATGAAAGCAAAAATAAATTTTATAAATATGCCCTTTTTATATTTATATTGTTTCCAATTTTTAAACCTTCTTCTTCAATGGCGCAACAGCCCCAGTATGGTCCAAGGCCATTTGCCTACAGGCCGAGATGTTTTCTTTTTATGGGGTAAGGTTTTCAGCCCTACGTACAACAGTTATATTAGACCGGGATCTACGGTTAAAAGTGGATTCCGAACCACTACAAACAACCTTGGTAATGCATGGACTCGAACCCGAAAACTGTGACACAACGCGCCAAAGGCGCTAGTCACTCGTCCATCAAGCCCCAATTTTTAATATCAAACTTTTCGACAATAATATTTTTTATTAATTTGTATAGTGCTATGAATGTTCAATTGTTAGATTTTTCCCTGTATGTTATTTTTATGAAAAACAGTGCAATAGCACCTCTTACCAAGATACAGGTTAAAGACTTATCAAGACTAAGTTAGGTTATTATTTTCTAATTAAGGAGTTTATGGTAAATTACCTTCTAAGGTATAAAATAATAATTTAACTTTGCCAATTGTTTCATATGCAAGAAGTTAATGAAGTCCTTCAAATTCTTTGAAGATGTAATCAATTAATGAAATTAATAAATATATGAAAAGTAAGAATTCCATATTATGAAATACAATGTTTTTCTTGTCATCAGTTAAAAAAGGACAAAATAATTTTCATCATATTTTCTAAACAATGTTTAATCTGGTTTTTAATAATAACAAATTCAATAGTCGAAAATATAGTATTATTTTAACGAAATTCAATAGCTTAAAATTAATCACTCAAATTCATAAATTGATAAGGAACATTGCCCACGTTGTTTTTGAAGCCTTTTTCTTAACTATTTAGCAATACTTTAATAGATGCAAATGGTTATGCGCAAGCAGACGTTTATTCTCTATATACAGCAGGTAATTAGAAAGATGATCTTTGAAATAAGATGAAATTAGAGCTAATAACGTTGAAAGAGAACTTTACCCGTCTTAAAAGAACTAGATACTGACTTAAATAAAATTGCTTCTGTTACAAATATAGTATACTCAGGTAACATGTAACAGTAGGGCGGGAAAAATTTTATTTAGCAGCTTAAGCGAAATAATAGATATTTTCTGATTGGATTTCGTTTTAGTACGCAAGTTGTATGGGTGAAGCAAGATTTAACAAATTTCTCCAATGTATAATACTAAATATAAATCTAGTTTTAAAAGATTATTTCAAAATAAAAAAAAAAAGGGTTCTCACCTTAAATATACTTTATCTTATGCTCCCATAAATCTATAACCACCATATTTATTATTAAAAATTATTTAATAATTTATATGTCTATTTCTTTATTCCTTGTCCATTGAAATACTCAGTACAGAATAGCCCCTGGACATGATATCATCTATTCATGGTGACTCTATCGATGTCAAACATTTTGACATCGCCCTTTTTTTTTTCTTTTTCTTCTTCACTTGCCAAATTTGCAGACATAGATGCATATATCTAAATAATAATACATATATATATATATATATATATATATATATATATAATATATATCTTCTTCTCCTTCATTGGCACGCAGCCTCATGTTGGATCAAGGTCGTCTGCCTACTGGCAGATTTCAAGAAAGGAGATGTTTTCTTGTTAAGTGATAGGAATGTCAGTCCTACGTCCAACAGACCGGGACCTATGGTTTAAAGTGGATTCCGAACCACTACAAGCATATGTTTCACCGCTCGGACTCGAACCCGAAGCTTGTGGCACCCAGCGCCATAGCTCCAATCACTCCATTATCAGCCCCATACATATATCTAATTGAGAAGAATAAAGATTGGAAATTAACTACCATGTTTAGCTGTCAGCAAATTTTTGGTGTTTCAAATTATTGGTACCATTTCTACCACACCCTTTCACACCCACGCCTCTTACATAGGTGACGCCAATAATTTAGTGGCCCACGGGGTAGTATAAAAATAAAATATTGACCAAACAAAATGTGACCAATTTCTCAAATATTTCTCCATCTTTGCATTAAGCTTCTGATCAGGCAAACAATAGTTCAGTTTACAAAATATTTTTTAAATAACAAACAGCTAAAAATAAATTAATAGTAACTATCTCCATCAGCTGAATATTACATTTACCTATTTCTTTATTCTTTGTTCATTCAAATACTCAGTGCAAAAATGCCACTGGGCATGATGCCACATATTCTTGGTGTTACCCCATTGATTGATGTCAACTATTTGACAACGACTTTTATCTTCTTTTTCCTCACTTGCAAAATTTGTAATACTGACGGGAAACTTAAAATTTTCTAGATATTTTTAAATGAACATAACACCTTACCACACCCCTTACACCCACGCTTCCTACCTATATGACTTCAATGACCTAGTGGCCCTCGGGGTAGTATTAAATGAAAATAATGAACAAACAAAATGGGACCAATTTCTCAAAAGGTTTTCTATCTTTACACTAAGCCTCTTATCAGGTAAACAATGGTTCAGTTTACAAAATATTTTTAAATAACATACAGCTGAAAATAAATATTTGAACAGATAACTAAATAACAGACAGCTAAAAATGAAGCGATAGTAACCATCTCCATTAGCTGAATATTACATTTACCTATTTACATATTTATTACTTGTTCATTCAAATACTCAGAGCAAAAATGCCACTGGACATGATGCCGCATATTCCTGGTGTCCCCCCATTGATGTGAACTTTTTGACATGGACCTTTATTTTCTTTTTCCTCATTTGTAAAATTTGTAAAAATTTCATTTATTAAAATTTGGCTTTCCATAAATGGGGCCTCGTTTTGAGAATAGCTTCACGCAAACGACGCATAATATTCAAATAATATTCCTTGTTCACAGTTTGGCCCGGCGGAAGGAATTCATATTGCACCACACCACGGTAATCGAAAAACTGAAATTGACAGGAAACTTTAAAGATGATTTTCAATGAACCTAAAACAAAGTTGGGAATTAACTACCATCTTTAGCTATTAACAAATTTCTGGTGTTGCAAATTATTGTACCTTTTATACCACACCTTTTACACCCACACCTATTTATGTGACTCCAATGATTTAGTGGCCCACGGGGTAGTATTAAAAACAAAATAATGAACAAAATATGACTTACTTCCCTAACAGTTTCTCCATCTTTGCACTAAGCCTCTGATAAGGCAAACAATAGTTCAGTTCACAAAATATTTTTAAATAACAGACAGCTAAAAATGGTGATAGTAACCATCTCCATTAGCTGAATATTGCATCTACCTATTTCTTTACTCCTTGTTTATTCAAATACTTAATGTGAAATGCCATCGGACATGTTGCCACATATTCATGGTGGATTGATTGATTATTGATGTCAATTTTTTGACATCGACTTTTATTTTCTTTTTTTTCCTCACTTGCAAAATTTGTAAAACTGACGGGCAACTTAAAACTTTCTAGTTAATTTTAAATGAACATAAAAAAAGTTGTGAATTAACTACTATGTTTAGCTGTTAACAAATTTTCCGTGTTTCAAATTAGTGCTGCCCTTTTTACCACACTCTTTTATACCCACTATTCCCACCTATGTGACGCCAATGACTTAGTGGCCCTCGGGGTAGTATTAAAACGAAATAATGAGCAAACAAAATGTGACCAATTTCTCAAAAGTTTTCCCATCTTTGTACTAAGTCTTTTATCAGGCAAACAATAGTTAAATTCACGAAATATTTTTAAATAATTAATACGGACAGCTAAAAACGAAATGATAGAAACCATTTCCATTAGCTGAATATCACATTTACCTATTTCGCAGAAAGATACTTTAGTATGAAATGTATTATTTTTTTAATGGGAGACTGCACAATATTTATCATCGGACTCAGATTTAATTAAAACTATTTTCTGTTAGTGTTACAGGGTAATTGAGCTGCGTCATTTTTTCAGACGAGTTAAACGCAGAGATTTATAATTGAAGCAATTAGTTAGAGGCATTTTGGGTGGAAAAAGTTTGCCATCCCTTAATGAAGATTAATAGTTATTACAATCACTAATTATTTCTTTAGAACCATAAATTACCCATCCTAATGACCAAAGCAAAATGCGATTTTGTGAAATATCCACAAACATACATTATCATTGGACAATATTTATTCCTCTAAAATTAGTGTTGAATTTTAAAATAAATGTGTATTATTTAATTAACTGTATGAAATTTAAGAAGTTTTTCTATTTTTTTACAATTTAAAAGGTACTTCAGAAGCATGTTTTAGAAAAGTTGCCAAATGCGGACTCCATAAAATATATAGTAGATGTATTGTTATCTAGGAATTTTACCAGAGTTGCTACACTGCATCTATAATTTAACACTATAATTTTTTAATCAAAAAAACCTTCAGAAAAACTAAAAGTTCATATCTTCCTCTTTTTAAATCAAATGGCCGATTGGCTAAGCTCTGGCCTTTTGGTACCACAGGCTTCAGGTTCGAATCCTGGCGGTAGCATGGATGTTTGTAAGTGGTTCAGAATTCACATTAAACTGTAGGCCACGATCAAATTAGCCTAAAGTGTGCACAAAATGAGAGTGGAGCGACCAACCGAGCCCTTAAATCAACGAAAGAATTCAGCAATTTAGGCACAGCAATTCTATTCAATTGAGTATCATAAATAAGACTCCATTTTTTCCATCACGTCGCTATAGTTAGAGAAAAGGATTATCGCCGTCAAGCGTTATTTCAAAATATTGCCTTTGCACTGCGCTACGTATTGAGTTTAAAAACATTCTCGATGGGAAATAAACCAACCCAGCTTAAGATTCAAAATTTATCGGAAAAAATTGGTGTAATGGAACAAATTTCAAAATAGAAGGTTTAAAGTGGAAGAAAGTATTGCAGAGAAAGTTACTAAAAGCCTACTCGAATCTCATAGAAGATCAAAAAGAAAATTATCTATCCAAGGTGAAGTTACATAAGTTTGATTTGGCTTGTCGCTCTACGGTCATTTTGTACACACTTTTTAGGCTAATTAGACTTTGACATACAGTTTAATGTGATTCCGAACCACTAACAAACATCCATGCCACAGCCATTATTCGAACCTGAAGCCTGTGGTACCAAAGGCCAGAGCGAAATTAGATATCAATCATATACCATCTCATTTTGTAGAAAGTGAAATTTTATACACATACATTAAACATTTTTCAGGACATTAAAACACTGATAAAATTAGGAGGTGGCATTAATACCATCAGTGCAATAGTGTGTCTGTGTAAAAGTGCGATTATGTAAAAGGTTAACAGCTCCCCATTATAGCATTTACTGTGATTCCATTTGTATAACATGGATTTTACCATAAGCACCTGTAATTACAAGTAACTGCTTACATTTATTAAACATTATTAATGGGCCTGAATAACCGAGTGTATATTGCTCTGGCCACAGGTTTCAGTTTCGTTCATGTCATGGACGTTTGTAGTGGTTCGTAATCCATTCTGATATGACTGTAGAGCGGTCACAGTCATATCTACAGTCATATATCCGGTTTCATATGACTGTAGAGCGTTAAGAAGCCAAGTCAGATTTCTACCTACGGGTGCCCAACTCAACATAAGTTACTCCATTTTCCATCAACCATGAGTCCATACGAGTTCGTGGGCTTGGTCTAGATGTTTATCAAGTGGGATAAAAAACAACAACAAAAAAACATTAATAAATTTATGGTGTCGACCTTTAGTTTATACAATGTAATTTTATCTCGCCAGTGTCTAGAATTTTACCATCTAAATTCTAAATCATTAGAACTTTATTATTTCAAATCATTCAAATTCTTCGAATTTATTTTTAATTCGACTTTAAATCACTCCTTTCACCTCTGATGAAACTTAAAATGGATGGCGTCAGTTATCTTAAGCTTTAATAACATCAAGGGTGAAATATCCATCTTCATCAACTTAAGAAATTGCGCCGCCAACTGTCAAATCTACTTCTAAAGCAATATTGATTCGTTGCGCCAAATTGACTATCCACTTGCAAATAGATGTCAGAATCCAACCTTTCGGTTACTTCAAAACCCTATTGCTTCAGATAACAGTGGTGTGTTGCAAGTTCAAGACAGTGATGTGGCTTTTTTCGCGTGACACAGGCCAGACATGTAGTTCTTGGAAAATGAAATCGCAATCGAACGCTCTCGTGGCAACAGATTCTTTCGAGAGGTAACAGATGTCAGAAATTATTTGCTCTAGTTTTTAAAAGAGTTAATAATAGAGATTTTGTTGGAAACAGTTTTATTCTTAAAAAATAAATGTTAGCAGCAAACTTTGGATTTCGTAGCTTTTCTTTAATGATTCTAAATACTAAAGATTTTGCAATTAAGTTTTTTAGGTAGTGTACAAGATTATGGTTATCATTTTTACTTTTGTCCTCTTATTTTTTAAGGAAGTATAAAAGTCTAATTTTATAATAAAAATGGTATGGAATTTTCTTATAACATTTACGATTTTCATGTGAAGATAGATATCGTATCTATATCTACGTCTTATTCTATACAACAGACTTTAAACATATGATAAGAAGAATCATAATTATTAATGTGGGATTTAATGATATTCGTAAGCCTGACATGAAATAGAGTTTAATTCCTGATAATGGCGTGTGTTGCAGTCATTACTTTGAGAAACAAGACGAGTTAGTGAAGATTGGAAGAAGTAGGAGAGAGTAAGAAGATTTTTAAGCATAGGGACTCACATCAACTATCTGATTGCTTTGAACTTTTTCCTGGATATCTCCAATTCTACACAAAAATGAAGAATTGTTACCTCTGAAGAGTCTGCCAGAATTTTTTAAGTACCTCCACCCTGTCTAACACTCCCAGGGTCACATCTTTATTAAACGTGTACGAGTGTTATAACCTGCGGCGATCTAATGTTATTTACCTGCATACTTTTGCCTTATCTATGTTTTCCTTTTTATCGCCGAGACTATATACAATATAATATTCGTAATAGTTTGCTGCAATTTGTTATTTCCATATGTGTTATATTTTTGTTTGGCCTGTGTGTGATTTTTTGCTCTATCTTCATCTAATTTGTCAGTAACGTTATTCATCTTTTGTCAATTTTAACGATTTTTATTTAGCTATGTTTTAACAGGTATTATGATTTAAGTATTATGATGACCCATGTGTTTGTGTGCATAGCTACTAGTATCTAGAGAGAAAGGGACCTTGGGTTGAGTCCAGCCTGAATTTTGGCTTTTTGTGCGTCTCTTTGGCCTCTGCTTCTGGTAGACCGGTGTTAAACTGGATTTAAGGATGCATCATTAAGTTTTAATTATCAGTCATTCGTATCTAGATGATTTATGATTCAAGAGATGAATCACTTCATTCGTCAATTTGCTAAATGTGGAGGTTGCTTCAAAGGAGCTCTGACAGTTTAAGTCCTGATTAACATTAAGGCATGAATCTGTTTTCCTCTTAGGACGCTCTGATGAGTGGTGCGATCTGGGACTCGATCTGTTTCTGGTCCCCAATTTGATGGATTCTCTCACAAAACATATTGACGATATTGCAAAAAATTGTACAATTTCTTTTTTATTTTATCTATAACTGAGGATGTCGTGTCAAAATCTCCATTTGCCACTGAAAAAGTTCTTCATGGAATATTGGGCAGTTGAAATTCAAAACAAGAAGCTTACATCCCTTCTCATTGAAACAGCCAATGTATTATAACCCAAATCTTTACTACTTGTCAAAATAAATAAATAATCATTAAATGTCTTTACAAATGTTTAAAATCAACTATTAGAGTTCTTTGCACCCTTGTCTGTTGCAACGATTCCGAAATTTTAAAGGGCGTATCTGAGCAAGAAGTTGCACACTTTCAACGAATCGCTATTAAACTTTGTGCATAAATTTTTCCAACAAAGAACAGAATTTTGACTTTGTCTTCCACAACCTATCAATCTAGTGTGGAAGCTGGCTATCTGAATGAAAATATCAATCCATATATTCCTAATATTTTGTGTTCTTTCCTAACCTTTTGGGGTGTGCCTGGAATCTTCACCAAATATTTTTTATAAAGGGCGACTGATGATGTCATTGAAAAAAAAAATAAGTTAATATAATAATCCTCAATCTATTGATTTTGAACTTTTGATAAGAGAATATGCTCACCTATTTCATTATTTAAAAATCTCTACTTTATAAGCATGTATATGTTCCTGCTAAATTAATTGTAATTTTAACATCATAATCACATTTTCATAATGCAGGATATGTACAGTCTGAGTAAAAACTTTAAGGCCAGTAGACATTTTTGAGAAAATGGAAACATTTAAACTGAGGAATTAAATACCATTTGATTGATAATTATTGAGCTTAAATAAAAGTAAAAAAAGTAGAAAAAAATTAATTTGCAAATATTTTATTATTAGAAAATATTACAGAACACACAGATGAATATTTTAGCCTGAGTAAAACTTTAAGGCCAACATAGAAAATAACATATAAGAAAAAAATTACAAATTCTCAGAAGGTTGTGTAGGAGCCATTACTTCAATTACTTCAAATATTCTTGTTTTCATGGATGAAACGAGTTTTTGACAAAAGGGTGGGGTCGGTTTTACACCATTCATCTTCGGTAGTAGATTTCAGCTCTGTTGTTGATGTAAAATGTCTCCCATTTTCATAAACTCTTCTTTGCTAAGTCAGCCCAAAGGTTCTCGATTGGGTTGAGGTCAGGTGATCTAGCTGTCCATTTCACAGTTTCAACATTGTTGAGTTGGAACCAATTTTTTGTGCTGTTACTCGAATGGATTGGTGCATTGTCTTGCTGATATTTCCAATTTTCTCCAGCAAGACATTCAGCATTTGGCAAAAGATGATTTGTTAGAACATTTTGGTATCCTTGTGAATTCATTCTACCTGAAACGAATGCAATTGAGCCCACACCATTGTAAGAAAAACAGCCCCAAGTCATGACAGACCTCCACCTAATTGGCGCTTAGAGATATTTCTTTTTCATTTCTTATATCATGCCAGTAGAAATTCCAGCCATCTGGTCCATCCAAATTCCATTTATTTTCGTCAGAAAAAATAATTTCTATCCATTGGTTGTCCCAGGTCATGACTTTCTGGCCAAAATTCAAAACGCTCTATTTTGTGTCTCTGCAGTAACTCTTAGTCAATTTTGCTGTATAAGTGTACCTTCCAGACCTTCTAATTGTGTTATAAATCGTTTTTTGACAAACTTTTAAAAATGTCGTCGGAATCAGTTTCCTGGTTGAGTACTTTCCAGTAGATGCAAGTTGGCAAACTCTTCTTTCATCACGCGAGGACAAAGCTTTAGGTCTTCCCTCAGTATTCTTTTACCATAATTGTCTTTCAATTTTAAAAAATTGTTGACTACAGTCTTTAAACTTCCTATCTTTATCGCAATTGCACGACTTCTCATTCCTGTTGAAGACAAAGCTTCGATCTGTCCTCTTTCACGATCAGTTAACTTCTTACTCTTCGCCATCTTCACAAAGATCACCAATACTTCGAAGAAATGTATGACAAATATGAAAATTGCAGCGTTGTCACAAGTTAGTAGTTGCAATGGTAATTACACGATTATATTATATTTATTTTTAAAAAAATGACTGGTGGCCTTAATGTTTTTACTCAGGCGAAAATACTAACTTTGTAAATAACCACATGTTTCTCATAATTAGGTATTTACAAATTGTTTTATAGCATTTATTTCTTATCAATGAACTTTAATAATTAATATTATTTGAGTCCCTTTTATTTCATTTTACATTTTCTCAAAAATTTCTACTGGCCTTAAAGTTTTTTACTCAGGCTGTATTTCCCCATTATATGTATTAAAGTAAAATAATTGTAAAGATGAATTTAACTATCACAATTCATATATGCATCTAATTTTCAATTCTTTAAATTCAAAAACTTATTTCAGACACGTAGTTTTTATTACCAGAGCAGGACACCTTTATTTGCGTATATAAATTATTTTCAATGACTTTTTATTGAAAATTGAAATTTTTTGCCACTATGTTTCCAAATTAAAAGTTAAGTATCCCGCAATTCAGAACCATACATTTATATTTTAGTACAGCATCGATACGTCGTCATAATTCATCATTTATATTGTATATATTCAATATCTCTGGACATGTTATTTCTTCACAAATTACAATAAAGCAAAGTGAAAGATGTTTATCACCAATTTTTTTCTTTCTAATGCAGCTGGCAAACACTCGAACAGCTTGGTCTTGGATACCTTAAGGCAGCGCTGCACAGAAGTTACTCGCTCAAACTTTACTAACTTTGCTTATCCAGGGAGCGCGTGTAACTTGAAGATTGACTTTAAAAAAATATTTTTTACATTACTTGTTTTAATTTTAAGTCAATATGTATTGAATTGAGCATTGTCGGGATTGTTTAAATATTTTTCTAATGCAGCTTGCAAACACAGACAGCTGGGTCTTAGATGCCTTAAGGCAAGTGCTGCACAGACGTACTCACTTTGCATTACCCAGGGGCGCGTGTAACTTGAAGATAAGCCACGGACGCGGAGTAACAATGCCACCGCAACTCTCTGCGATCATATTAGACCTGGACTTACGGTTTAAAGTGGATTCCGAACCACTACAAACATCCATGGCACTGCCGGGACTCAAACCCGAAACCTGTGGTACCGGGCGCCAGAGCGCTAGTCACTCGGCCATTCAGGCACATGTTTATATCAATTCTAGATGAATTTTTGAAGTTACTTAATTTTTCTTGAAAATACATTTATCTATTTTTATTTATTTATTTATTTATTTTTTTTTTTTTGTATTTTTTTGCACAGCCTTAGCTAAATCGTAAAATAATTCAATTTTTATTCGAATGTTTTATTGGTGATCGCATATACATTTCCAAAGAAAGTTCCATTTTTTTTTTCTAAGAATTGAAATCTGAGTTTTTAGGAGACGATATGAATTGGAATTTCGGTATTGCTTTTTTTTAAGTGAAAACAACGTAAGTGGGAATGAATTTTAGATGAAATATTTTTAATTTCAGAACCAGATATATCCAAATATATATATATATATATATATATATATATATATATATATATATATATATATATATATATATATATATATATATATATATATATATATATATATATATAAAGCAAGTTTTACCATGAAAGGAAACTTTTTATTTTATCGCTTTTGTCGTATATTATTTTTATGTTATTTTCATATAATTCTAAATGTCATTGAAATGTAAAATGGTGGGCTTTTTAACAATTACGCATGTGGAAACGTATATTAAATATATTTTTGGACATTTTGCAAGATTATTCCTTTAGTAAATTTATTGAATAACTTATGGTAATAAAAATAACTCTTAGAGTACGATATTTTTCTGAAATAAATGAACTTTCTCAGTCAATATTTTAATTTAATAAAAATTATTTCATAGAAATAAAAAGTAAATTATACGTAAAAGTTGAAGAAAGTAGTTTCCTGAGTTTAATAGGGCTCCATATTCATCTCAAAATATTTAAACTTGTATTAAAAAAGTTACATGAAGATTTTTTTTTCAAATTGCAGTTTTATTTTCTTTAGTTCATTATTTTTTTAAAATTGCATTATTAAATGTACATTTTATTTTTCTCTGTAAGTAATCATTTGATTACCATCCAGTATATTTACTTATATTCCACACCTATTATATATCCTTCAGATTGTTTAATGTTTTTCTTAATTATTTAATATCCCTCCAGATTGTTTAATAAGCATCCAAATTATTTAATGACCCTCTAGATTTTTAATGACCCTTCAGATTTTAATGACTTTTTTAATGACAAATTATTTAATAACCCCTCAGAATTTTTACTGACCTTCAGATTGTTTAATAACCCTACAGTTTGTTTAATGACCCTGCGGATTTTTTTTAAATGACTTTTCAAATTATTTAGTAACCCTCCAGAATGTTTACTGACACTCTAGATTGTTTAATGACCCTCCTGATTGCTTAATGGTCTTACAAATTATTTAATGGCCCTTCCAGATTGTTTAATGACCCTAAAGATTATTTAATTATCTGTCAGATTTATTCATTATGTTTCACATTATTTAATTTTAATGAAGATGATTTATTAATATATATTTTTAAATGAGTTTAATAACAATACATTTTAAGTTTTAGGAAAATTATTGAAGAATTAATATTGTTTCAGATTATTATTATAATTATTTTTAAAAACATGTTTTATTACACTATAAAATGTAATATATATATATATATATATATATATATATATACAGTCCGAATACATTAATGTGGCCACCTGTCAAAAGCCAGAACAACCGCTTTGGGCAGAGTGGAAGAAACACCAACTATTAGCGGAGGCAATGATTGAAATGCTTTCCGATGCCCTAGGACATCCTTTATATACACTTTGTGACTGGACTGTATATATATAAATATATATACATATTAAAAATTAAATGCCTTAAATACGGTTAAAATGGATTGAACTAATCTGAGTGAGAAGTGAATAATCTCCAGATGTTTTAGTTCCCAATAACTTAATGTTTATGTGGAAGGATGTTATCGTTTTAATTCTGCAGAATGCCCAATTCGTGCCCCAGTGCTAATGCACATGCGCTCAGCTCGATTTGTATTCTGCTATTAACGTCTAATAAAGTCACAGATTTCACGAGTATACTCGATGTTGAATGTGACAATGTGGGTAAAAATATCTCATATCCATAGTCAGGTTATCAGGTGAGAGTTTACCGGTTTTTCTCCTGTAAAACAAGCAAACGTCACACAAATTACCTCGAAAACCTCTCGAAAGGCTTTCGGTGGGCTGTTAGTGGCCAGGGAAACGTGTACTGTATTTATTTATCAAAAATTAAAAAAATATGAAAGAAAAAAAAAGAAAAGAAAAGAAACAAATGCAGCACTTAAGAAGCTCAAAAAGAAAAATTATTAGTTTAAATCAATGAAAGAACATGATAATTGTATTGTAACTAGATTATTGTTTATAAATGTTAAACTAAACCATTAAATATACACTCAAGAGCCAAAACATTATGACCACCCCTACATTTTGCAATTGAACTCGCCTGGATGACGTGGAAGGCACGTGATCAGGTGGAAGTGGTATTTAACTGGTATTAAGTGGTGATATTAATCCATGCCAAGGCGGGTTGAAGCTGTGTTGCGCGCCAAAGGTGGGCCAACTCGTTATTGACAAGTGGTCATAATGTTTTGGCTCCTGAGTGTAGATTAAAGGGCCAATAAGCATATATTAAAAACAAATCAAACTAAACAACTATTTGGGTGCACAAAGTGGGTTACTTTTATGGGTTAAGGGAAAAATAAAGTTAAATTTTTTTTCGTTTTAAAGAAACCATAGGGAATGAATAAAATAAAACTGATGCCATACTAGAAAAATATGATTTGACTCACTTTCTTGTATATAACTGTAATATCTGACTTGACAAAGAATGTTGGCAACTCTTATCGGCAGGCTAAAGGCGCAGGACCCCCAATAAAGACGGGCTTTATGCGCGCCCCGCAATAAAACAGATGTAAAGTGAGGGGAAAAACAACGATCTGTTTGGATATGGAGCTCGAAAGTGCAATGGGCTGGAAATTTCTTCCCTCATATCGCAGGGAAAAATATATCGCGCATATCGCTAGAGCCCATGTTTTCAGAGTTTTCAAAAGTAGGCTGACATCTTTCTCCTTCCCTAAAAACCGCTGCCATTTTCGAGTTCCATAAATCTAGAAGGCACGATTCTAGCTTTGCAGTCTTGCCTATATCGTAAAATGATTCGATTTTTATTCGAATGTTTTTCTTTTTTTTTTTTCTTTGTTGTTCGTTTTGATAGCTCATACATTCTGCTAGGGAAAAGGAAGACTTCTATTTTAACGTCGGGGAATATTGTTATTTTTTAAGGAAGAATGAATTGATTATGGGGTTCTTCTTTTTGGATGGGAAATATTTTTAGATAGAATATTTAATTTCAAAAACGGATATACATGAAAATGCATGTAAACGCTATTTGTACCATGAAAAGGACGTAATTTATAATGAATGTCCATTTTGTCTTTTGTTCATAAAATTTAAAGCTTTTGGTCAATGAAATGCATCATATAATTTATTAAAATGTCAACAATAAATAAAGAAAAAAGAACAACTGTGCTTCCAGACCTAAGAGCAAATTTTTAAATTCTACATTTTTAGTAAAGGACAGATTATTTCACAATGGTACGAAATATTCTTACATGTGGCTCAACTTCTAAAAATGTCTATTTTTAAACAAATTATATTCATAAGTTAGTACATTTTTAGGGAAAAAAATCATTTGTTAAGCTGCGAAGTCAACATAGTTCAGAAAGTTCAGTATCATGTCTACATTATTGTTTTTCTTAGTTCACTTGATCGACAGCAACATATAGACCAAATCCAAGAACATATTTATTCAGATTAAAAGAGGCAAAAGGGGGGGACAGCTTCTGTTGCGATGGAACACTAGTAGGTTGAAGTCTGACTTGGCTCCGTGACGCAGAAAAAGGAGGGAAGTCCCTTCCAGAAGATTTTTAAGGGGAACCTCCACGGCTTTGTTCGTGGTATGGGAGAAAACCCGGAAAATCCATCCAGATAGACCAACTAACGAGGCAAGATGTTGAACATCACAAACACCATCAAAGCACCTCGTTTTTTGAAATAGTGTCCACAACAAGGCCGTCAGTGAATTGAGTCTACATCCTAATGCTCAACAGCGGCATGCGTTGTCATTTAGACCCGAGTCGGGTAATTATATCGGGTAACGAGTCGGTCGGTATACTGTAACTAGATTAGTGTTTGTTAATATTCAACTAAAGAAATAAGTGCCAATAATCATGTATTATAAGCAAATCAAATGAAATAACTGGTTGGATGCCAAACATTACAAATAACGATATACTTTCATGGGTTAAGGGAAAAAATAAATCTAAATTTTCCATTTTAAAGAAAGCATTGGGTATGAATAAAATAAAACTGATGCCATGCTAGAAAAATATGATTTGACTCACTTTTCTTGTATATAACAGTAATATCCGACTTGACAAAGAATGTTGGCAACTCTTATCGCCAGGCTAAAGGCGCGGGACCTCGAATAAAGATGGGTTTATGCCCCCCCCTTCACCCGCAATAAAACAGATGTAAAGTGAAGGGAACAACAATCTGTTTGGATATGGAGCTCGAAAAGGCAATGGGCTGGAAATTTCTTCCCTCATATCGCGGGAAAAATATATCGCGCATATTGCCAGAGCCCATGTTTTCAGATTTTTCAAAAAGTAGGCTGACATCTTTCTCCTTCCCTAAAAACCGCTGCCGTTTTCGAGTTCCATAAATCTAGAAGGCATGATTCCAGCTTCGCGGAGTCTTGCCTATATCGTAAATGATTCGATTTTTATTCGAATCTTTTACTTTTTGTTCTGTTCGTTGTTGATAGCTCATACGTTCTGCAAGGAAAGGATGACTTCTATTTTAACGTCGGGGAATATTGTTATTTTTTTAGTTAGAAATGAATCGAATATGTGGTTTTTTTTTTTGGATGGGAAATATTTTTAGATAGAATATTTAATTTCAAAAACGGATATACATAAAAATATATGTAAACACTGTTTTTACCACGGAAAGAATATGATTTATAATGAATCTTCATAATGTGTACATTTTGTCATTTTCGCACTAAATTCCAATCTCTCGGTCAGAGAAATGCATCATATAATTTATTAAAATATCAACAATAAATAAAGAAAAAAGGACAGCTGTGCTTCCAGATATATGAGCAAGTTTTTAAATTCTACATTTTTAGTAAATGACAGATTATTTCAAAATGAAACGAAATATTCTTAGATGTGGCTCAACTTGTAAAAATGCCTATTTTTAAACTTATACTCATAAGTTAGTAAATTTTTAGAGAAAAAAAAATCATTTATTAAGCTGTGAAGTCAACTGAGTACAGAAAGGTGTTCATCAATATTTTGTCTACATTTTTTTTTTCTGATCCCACTTGGTCGACAGCAACATCTAAACGAAGTCCAAGAACCCATGTGGTCCCATGAAAGAGGGAAAGGGGGCAGCTTCTGTTGTGATGGAACACCCGTAGATAAAAGTCTGACTTGGCTCCGTGAGGCTGAAGAAGGAGGGAAGTCCCTTCCAGAAAGACTTTTAGGGAGAACCTCCCGGCATTTGTCTGTCGTACTTGAGAAAACCCGTTAAACTCCGTCATCTAGTCCGACTAACGAGGCAAAATGCTGAACATCACAAACGCCATCGAGTCTGCTCGTTTTTGAAACAGTATCTACAACAAGGCCGCCAGTGAATTGAGTCATATTGCTCACCAGCGGCACGCGTTGTCATTTAGCCACAAGTAGGGTAATTATATCGGGTAACGAGTTGGTCGGTATACTGTAACTAGATTAGTGTTTGTGAATATTTAAGTAAACAAATAAGTGTCAATAATCATGTATTATAAGCAAATCAAACGAAACAACTTTTTGGAAGCCAGATATCGCACAAAAATGGCTTTTATTTACGGGTTAAGGGAAAAATAAATTTAAATTTTTCGATTTAAAGAAAGCGTTGGGAATGAATAAAATAAAACTGATGCCATGCTAGAAAAATATGATTTGACTTACTTTCTTGTATATAACAGTAATATCCAACTTGACAAAGAATGTTGGCAACCCTTATCGCCAAGCTTAAGGCGCGGGACCTCGAATAAAGACGGGTTTTATGCGCGCCCCCGCAATAAAACAGATGTAAAGTGAAGGGAAAAACAACGATCTGTTTGGATATCGATCTCCAAAATGCAATGGGGTGGAAATTTCTTCCTCATATCGCGGGGAAAAATATATCGCGCATATTGCCAGAGCCCATGTTTTCAGAGTTTTCAAAAGTAGGTTGACATCTTTCTTCTTCCCTAAAAACCGCTGCCATTTTCGAGTTCCATAAATCTAGAAGGCATGATTCCAGCTTCGCGGAGTCTTGCCTATATCGTAAAATGATTCGATTTTTATTCGAATCTTTTACTTTGTTGTTCTGTTCGTTGTTGATAGCTCATACGTTCTGCAAGGAAAGGATGACTTCTATTTTAACGTCAGGGGAATATTGTTATTTTTTTTGGGAGAAATGAATTGAATATGTGGTTTTCTTTTTGGATGGGAAATATTTTTAGATAGAATATTTAATTTCAAAAACGGATATACATAAAAATATATGTAAACACTGTTTTTACCACGGAAAGAATATGATTTATAATGAATCTTCATAATGTGTACATTTTGTCATTTTCGCACTAAATTCCAAGCTCTCGATCAGAGAAATGCATCATATAATTTATTAAAATGTCAACAATAAATAAAGAAAAAAGGACAGCTGTGCTTCCAGATATATGATCAAGTTTTTAAATTCTACATTTTTAGTGAATGACAAATTATTTCAAAATGAAACGAAATATTCTTAGATATGGCTCAACTTGTAAAAATGCCTATTTTTAAACTTATACTCATAAGTAGTAAATTTTTAGAGAAAAAAACCATTTGTTAAGCTGTGAAGTCAACTGAGTACAGAAAGGTGTTCATCAATATTTTGTCTACATTTTTTTTTCTGATCCCACTTGGTCGACAGCAACATCTAAACCAAGTCCAAGAACCGATGTGGTCCCATGAAAGAGGGAAAGGGGGACAGCTTCTGTTGTGATGGAACACCCGTAGATAAAAGTCTGAGTTGGCTCCGTGAGGCTGAAGAAGGAGGGAAGTCCCTTCCAGAAAGACTTTCAGGGGGAACCTCCCGGCATTTGTCTGTCGTACTTGAGAAACCCGTTAAACTCCCACCATCTAGGTCCGACTAACGAGGCAAAATGCTGAACATCACAAACGCCATCAGTCTGCTCGTTTTTTGAAACAGTATCTACAACAAGGCCGCCAGTGAATTGAGTCCTATTGCTCACCAGCGGCACGCGTTGTCATTTAGCCACAAGTAGGGTAATTGTATTGGGTAACGAGTCGGTCGGTATACTGTAACTAGATTAGTATTTGTGAATATTTAAGTAAACAAATAAGTGTCAATAATCATGTATTATAAGCAAATCAAACGAAACAACTTTTTGGAAGCCAGATATCGCACAAAAATGACTTTTATTTACGGGTTAAGGGAAAATAAATTTAAATTTTTCGATTTAAAGAAAGCATTGGGAATGAATAAAATAAATCTGATGCCATGCTAGAAAAATATGATTTGACTTACTTTCTTGTATATAACAGTAATATCCAACTTGACAAAGAATGTTGGCAACCCTTATCGCCAGGCTTAAGGCGCGGGACCTCGAATAAAGACGGGTTTTATGCGCGCCCCCGCAATAAAACAGATGTAAAGCGAAGGGAAAAACAACGATCTGTTTGGATATGGAGCTCCAAAATGCAATGGGGTGGAAATTTCTTCCCTCATATCGCGGGGAAAAATATATTGCGCATATTGCCAGAGCCCATGTTTTCAGAGTTTTCAAAAGTAGGCTGATATCTTTTTTCTCCTTCCCTAAAAACCGCTGCCATTTTCGAGTTCCATAAATCTAGAAAGCATGATTCTAGTTTCGCGGAGTCTTGCCTATGTCGTAAAATGATTCGGTTTTTATTCGAATGTTTTCTTTTTATTTTTTTGTTGTTCGTTGTTGATAGCTCATACGTTCTCGCAAGGGAAGGAAGACTTCTATTTTAACTTCGGCGGAATATTGCTATTTTTTAAGGAAAAATGAATATGTGGTTCTTTTTTGAATGGGAAATATTTTTAGATAGAATATTTAATTTCGAAAACGGATATACTTAAAAATATCTGTAAAAACTATTTGTAATATGAAAAGTATATAATTTATAATGAATCTTCATAATGTGCACTAAATTCAAAGCTCTTGGTCAATGAATACATATAATTGATTAAAATGTCAAGAGTAAATACTGTTCTTCCAGACATATGAGCAAATTTTTCCATTCTGAATTTTTAGTAAATGACAGTTTATTTTGAAATAAAACGAAAGATTCTAGCACGTGGCTCAAGTTTTAAAATTGAATATTTTTTTTTTTATTGGTTGTTCGTTGTTGATAGCTTATGCATTCTGCAAGGAAGGAAGACTTCTATTTTAACGTTGGGGAATATTGTTATTTTTTAAAAGAAAAATGAATTGAATATGGGGTTCTTCTTTTTGGATGGGGAATATTTTTAGATAAAATATTTAATTTCAAAAACGGATATACATAAAATTGTATGTAAACACTGTTTGTAATATGAAAAGGATATAATTTATAATGAATGTTCATTTTGTATGTCGCGCATCAAAATCAAAGCTCTAGAAAAATAAATTATATCATATAATTTATTAAAATATCAAGATTCAATAAAGAAAAGAACAGCTGTGTTTCCAAACATCTAAGCAAGTTTTTTTTTTTCATTCTGCATTTTTAGTAAATGATAGATTATTTAAAAATGAAACGAAAGAATCTAATTTAACTTCTAAAATTGACTAATTTTTAAACAAATAATATGCATTGGTTAGTATGTTTTTAAAAATATATATATATACATCAATTAGTAAATTTTTAGAAAAACAAATTCACTTTTGAAGATGTGAAGTCAAACAGAGAATACAGAAAGCAATCCATGATTATTTATATCCATCATGCGCTGGGGCCTCCTCTCTTGACCTAATTTCCATGGAAGATCTTATTTAAAATATCAGTAATATCTCCATGAAATGTGCCACAGAGTAAATTTGATGAAAGATGATATTTGGAAGAATCAATGAAACAGTAATGTTCGCCAACAAGTGGTAAATGTGTTCTGTTGCTGTGAATGAAAAATCTTGAAGTGATCTATTGCATGACTATGAAAAGTGACATATTCTATTGTGGAAGTGATTTATTAAATGACAGTGGAAAATGACATCTTCTATCTTGGAAAGAGATCGAATAGTTTCTATTTTTGTGCATCTTTGATTTAACGTTGACCTTACATTTGTCCCTTTTATTTTCGGTAAATTTGGGAGATATTATTATTATTAGAAACACACCAGTTATTTCTTTTAACTTTTCCAGCGAATTTGTAAAATAATAAAGTTAAAATGATAAAATTCACATCTCTTTGCAATTTGAATTATTTTAAGATGAATATAAGATAATTTTTTTAATTGTATTAAATTTTAAATTTATGAAAAAACTCATTTTTATTATGAATGATGTTTAATATGAATTTTGTGTTTATTGATTTACTAACTGTGCAGCATTGAATATCAGCCATATGACACTCTATTCAGTCGAAGCTATTTCTATAATAAATATAGAATATTCTAGCAATCAGATTATATTGGAATATAATTGCGTGGATAATAATGTTCAATTATGAATATAGTATTTGGAGGATAGGGTATTCTAAACAGCTTATTAATAATTTGCAATAAAATAATCTTAACATATTTCAATAAGCGAGGATTATTTTTTCATTATAAATATTAATACTTTAAATGATACTCTTGATTTAAATAAAAGAATTTACATTACAAAAAAAGCAAAAATACTTTTTGCATACAATTCTTGTTATTCCAGTGTTATAGCAACTGGCAAATATAAGTCTGTTGGAAGCCAAACCAATAGATATTGAATGAAATACGTAGCAGATTCAGAGTTAAAGGTGTCCCATAGAATGTATTAATTGCATTGAAATCACATTTTTTACCACAATTTCAAGCGGACAATGTCCAATGATGCCATCCAAAGGTCCATCTTAAAGGAACGGTGTTCTGGCTTGTGGATTTATTGCTCATATTGTGGGTTTTTTTTTTTTTTTTTGCTCATATTGTGAATTTATAGCACATATAAGATATTCGCAATAAATCTACAATAAGATATCTCTTATTATTGGGTTTAGATCCCAGCTTCATTAGATCAAAAATCTAAAGTGCAATTTGCCAACCGTCTGCTGGCTAATTGACTATCACTATGGCCTTTGGTGCTTCAGGTTAGAATCCTGGCGTTGGCGTGGATGTTTTTTTTGTGGTTCGGAGTCCACGTTAAACTGTAGGTTCCAGTTTAATTAGTCTAAAACGTGTGCAAAAAATCAGTGACGAGAGCTGACGAGACAGGCCTGATGCTGTGCTCCGTGTGTTTCTTTTGGCAGTAACTGCTAAATACCGGTCCTCATTCGGCGTTGTAACTCAGGGGCGACCTGGGCTGTAACATCTACTCCCATTACCATCATCTTGGAATCGTTGCCAAAGCCTGGAGATGACACTCTCTGGGCGATTCCAAGTTCCTCGGATACTTCCAGCTGGGTACGTCCACATTCCAGTCGTCCGATAATTCTACCACGTAAAAAATCATCCAAATGCTTTTCTTTGTTCCATAACTATGCGGTTATTGCATTGAAAGGCTTTTAAAAACGCTTGTGAACAATTTTACTTCTTTGCCACCATTCCTTATATACCCCTCTCTTACACTCGTCATTGTGACGTACCATCCGCGCCATCTGGTGGTTTCCTGTACTTTGCATATTCTTCTTCAAGATGTGTGTGATAATTCTGCAGGTGAAATTTTTATTTTAGAGTTCAATTTCTGAGTGATTCTGAATTATCCTTAATTTATGGACATGAGTGTATTTGATCTGATTTGTAAACATAGCAAGTTACTATCCTGAAAATTTAACTTGATGAAATGACAAAAATTCTGAGACGAATTCTGTAGATTCATAAAAATGTAAATTTGTATTTTTGAACGTATGAAAGTCTTGTCATCCTATAATACTCCCAGCATTCAACTGTCAGCTATATGCACAAAATATTTTTATATATGTGACCCTCTTTATTTTTTTTTTAAATTCGTCGCTGAATTTCTTTTGAAACACGAAAAAGAAAAGAAAACAAAATTTTAATTAAAAACAAAAACAATATCGAATTATATTCTATTACTTCTTGGGCACTTTTAATAAGTAATTATTGAGAAAAAGGAAACTTGCAATTCTAAAAAAAAAGATATTAAAAAAATATTTTTTTTTCTTAAGATTTCTAATTTTAATTAAAAACATCTTTCGAACTTATGAAAATTAATTTCAATATTTTATTTCAGGATTCAAGATTGATTGCGTAACGAAATATATGTGTCAAGTTCATTAACCATTGAAGTTAAAAGGCATTCACAAGGTAAGAAAATAATATTCGATTATTTTTAGTTCAAATCATAAGAAAAGTTTTCAATATATATATCTATAAAAATATTTCGGCACAATACTAATCATTTGTATTTTTAACATTTATAATTATAATTAAATAAATACTAAACACAGATTTATTTCTATGTGTGCATTACATTAAAAAATGGTCATGTTAATTGTCTCAATTAAAAGCGATATGTAGCACAAATGCAATATTTATTTTGCCATAAAATAAATAATATCTATACCAATTTAACAGTTAATTAACCAGGTCAGTTAATCTGCTACTTTGCATCATAAGTTAATTCCCTTCGAACCATTTCCAAGAACTATAATTTTGTAATTTAATAGTAACGACAGTTAAAAAGTGTCTAATATTTTCTTGCAATTGGCCATTAAAATGATAACATTCAATAAAGTTTCTTAAAAAATGTCTATGAGCTTATTGCAATGTAAAACTAAAATTTAATAAGCATCACACGAGCTATTTTAAGAAGGAAGAAAATACTAAATATTTAAATTAGTTGGAATTGTAGTACAAAAATGTTTAGCACTATAGCACAAAAATTAGCAGCACAAAAAGGCTTAAAATGTAAGACATTAAAATTTTGTCTATTTTACGTAATAAATTACTTAATTAGAAACACTTTAATTTGAATATTGATTTATAAAACATTTTCACAAACATATAACTTGAATTCACATATGAACAAAAGAAACTGCTCTCATTCTGTTTATGGTTATGTATATGCATATATAATTCTTGTTGTTGTGTCAGCTGTTTTTGCTGTACACTCTGTGATATTTATATGTGTCAAATCAATTTCAGTATCTACGAATACGAATCGCAGACGGGAAATTGAATCATTTCCCTTTTCTTCTGTGTTTGGTTGTCTTTGGTTATTTTTATTTCTATAAAAACCACATAGACATTTACATAGAGCGAATGCTATTATTGCATTGCTATATAAGCTTTATGGGGTTTCATAAAAGAACGCTGTTCAGCTATCCTCTTTTGATGGGTTTAACTATGAAAATGATGTCAGTTTGCATAACAAAGCCACAAAAATATTCGCTGAACATTACCTGCACATTAACCTTACTTGCTTTATAGAAACACAGTCAAATCACCTAACCAAACCATAATACCATTCGTTATACATAATCCCAAAAGTACATCATATTCAGTCCCTTCGAAAGAGAAAAAAAAATTATTAAATATCCTAGATGCCCATAATCTGTAGCATCAACACAAATCATTTGACAAATGCAAACATCAAAAGAATGAAGATCTAAAACTACATCAGCAAATCATAAATACACCTATATCTAACGGAATAATAGAGGTGAAAATGTTGTCCACTGCTGTTCAATGTTGTCTATATTTATGTATATACACAATATTTATTTAGCCGTAAAATATAAAACATCTATATTAAATAATGACAAAATCAATAACTTAACTTGTTTAACGAAATCAGCAAAACCCAAAAAGAGATTAATTATAGCAACCAGAGGATAGCTTTATCAGACATTGCGTACATCTGAGGATAATATAAATCATGTGAATTCTGCTCATTAGATGACTGGATATAAGTTAAAACGATCTAGCGAAGTATTCCGATAACGAGGACGCATATTATCGGTGAAGTACAGAACTGAAGAATTGCAGTTTATCAATATAATGTATACACTGAAGTGACAAAAGTCATGGGATACCTTTTAATATCGTGTCGGCCCTCCTTTGCCCGGCGAAGTGCAGCAACTGGACGTGGCATGGACTCAACAAGTCGTTGGAAATCATCTGCAGGAATATTGAGCCATGCTATCTCGATAGACGTCCGTAATTGTGAAAGCGTTGATGGTGCAGGATTTTGGACACGAACAGACCTCTCGATGATGTCCCATAAATGCTCGATGGGATTCATGTCGGGCGATCTAGGTGGCCAGATCATTCGTTGGAATTGTCCAGAATGTTCTTCAAACCAATCGCGAACAGCTGTGGCCCGGTGACATGGCGCATTGTCATCCATAAAAATCCCATCGTTGTTTGGGTACATGAAGTCCATGAATGGCTGCAAGTGATCTCCAAGTAGCTGAACATAAGCATTTCCAGTCAATGTTCGGTCCAGTCGCACCAGAGGACCAAGTCCATGCCATGAAAAACAGCCCACACCATTACGGAGCCACCACCAGCTTGAACAGTGCCTTGCTGACAGTTTGGGTCCATGGCTTCGTGGGGTCTGCGCCACACTCGAACCCTACCATCAGCTCTTACCAACTGAAATCGTGACTCATCGGACCAGGCCACGGTTTTCCATTCATCTAGGGACCAACCGATATGCTCACGTGCCCACGAGAGTCACTGCAAGCGATGTCGTTCTGTCAGTAAAGGCACTCGAGTCACTTCAGTGTATATATTCTGTATTTCACTGATAATATGCATCCTCGTTATAGGAATACGTCGCTAGATCCGTTTTGACTTGGATCCGGTCATCTAGCGTACATAATTAATATGATTTATAATATCCAGAGATGCACTCATTCCTTAATAAAACTATCCTTAGGATGGTGTAATTAATCTCTTTTGAGTTTAATTAATCGCTTTTTGCGTTTGTTTTCGCTAATTTTATAGCTACGACATACACAGTCAGTCACATTAATGTGACCACCTGTCAAAAGCCAGAATATACACTCTTGTATATTCTGGCTTTAAGAGGTGTGTGATATCAAGAGGAATTCTTTATATACACTCCACTGCCACCTGCCTTTTGTGATTAGTTATTATGACGTCGAAAGTAGGTGGTAGCCACATTAATGTGACTGGACTGTGTATATATATTGTCTCTATCGATCAATGTTTATTATATAGACTTAAGTCCATAATCCATTTTATTATTATTACGTCAACGAAATTCTATTTGATGAGGTCGATTGTTTGTAATATCGATGTTAACGCGATTTCAATGCCGAGCATTGAACTGCTATTCAAGATCGGTATAACCGCTTCGGAGATGATCGGTGAATCCGAACGATCAATCGGAAGATCGTTTTCTTGCCTGACTTATTGATATCGGAAACATGTATTGATGTATCTGATGATTTCCGATATTCGGAATTTGCTCATGTGAGCTTCTTCTTTATTATAAGTAAGAAATTCAAGTAACAAGTGTTTGTTCTAAAAAGAGTCTTTAGTACTGGTGACCGTATAATAAGTATGAATAGCGCATCTTTTTGTTGCTAAATGTGCAAAGATGCAAGTTTTTTTAATTCGACATAAAAAATTTGTTTAAATATTCACTCATTTTCTTCCTTTCTTATTTTAATTATTTATTACACAGTCCAGTCACATTAATGTGACCACCTGTCAAAAGCCAGAATATACACTCTTGTATATTCTGGCTGTAAGTGGAGTGTGGAATGTGGTATTAAGTGGAATTCTTTATATACACTCCACTGCAATGTGCTGCCACCTGCCTTTTGTGATTGGTTATTTCACGTTGACGTCGAAATTAGGTGGTGGTCACATTAATGTGACTGGACTGTGTATTTCCTAACATATTATTTTTTTGGAATGCTTGATACGTTCGACGTGCTTAAATTTTGTAGTGTTTAAGTAATATATAAATGTATTTGATAATTCATGTATATATAAAACAAAAAATAAAAAAATTAGAATTAATTTATTTAAAAGATAATTTTTTTTATTTAAATCAAAGCGGTGAAAATTTGAAACTAATAAAGTAAACATATGTATTATTAATGCAAAGTATAATTTGAAACTAATAATGTAAGCAAACAGTTTTCTGTACAAAATTCTTAATTATTTTTTTTTAAATCTAGTATCTAAAAGAATTCATTTTAACATATTAAACCTAAATAAAAGTAATTAAAAGTAATTAGATTTACCCGCGCCCATGTTTCTAAATATCAATCGCCTGCTTGTTTTATAGAAATGTAAATTATTTGTGTGTGTTTTGTTTTAGAAATTTATAATATATAAACAACTTGCTAAATAATCATAATAATCTTTTTATTTGGCAAGATTGTACGGCAACTAAACATTCTTTATTATGTTATTCTTGTTATGGATCCATATTTCAAATAATTCACTGTTCACAAGAGAGGAGACTTTAGATATAGATAACTTTAATTTGCCTCCCTCTTAGCTTTCTAATAAGCACAAGTAATTATCTCCTATTTCCAATATTTTTCATACATGTAGTGAAATTTAATATATTGATATCTATGTATATCACTTAACAGGTGGGCTGAAACTTTTTCGTAGGCTGACACATAGATGGCTTGGCTTGATAAAAATTATTCGGACTTGCACCAGGAACATCAACCGTAGAGAAGTGGTTTGCTAAATTTAAACGAGGCGAAATAAGCACCGAGGACGATGTGTACGAAGTGGACGCCCCAAAGAGGCTGTTACCGACGAAATCATCAATAAAAAAGTCCACAAAATAATTTCTGATAACCGTAAAGTGAACTTGATTGAGATGGATGAGACCCTAAAGATATCAAAGGAATGTGTTGGACATATCGTGAATGAATATTTGGATATGCGAAAGCTCTGTTCAAAGTGGGTGCAGCGCGAGCTCACAATCGACCCAAAACAACAACGAATTGATGATTCTAAGCAGTGTTTGGAGCTGTTCAATCGTAATAAACCCGAATTTTTACGTGGATATGTGACAATGGATGAAACGTGGCTCCATCATTTCACACCGGAGTCCAATCGACAGTCTGCCGAGTGGACTGCCCGTGATGAACACTAAAAATAACTTCACTAAAAAATGCTATATCTCACATACCAATAGTGCAACAGCTGCAAATTTATACACGTGTCTTTTGCAGGTTAGGGCCAACTAAAATTCATATGGATTTAATACTAGTAGCGCCCTTTTATGTGTCAGCCTACGAACTTTTCGTCCCACCTGTTATTTATTGTTCAAGAAAATATAAACAAATTCACCTAATTATGTAATACTAAATTGGGTCTAAATGAGATATTTTTGCAACGAAATATGCATAACAAATGGAATAAAAGAGGTAATTTTTTTACAAAATAAAACAGTTTTGGGCTGAAGACAGTAAAATAATGGGAAAAAATAAGTATAATTCCTACAAGTCTTTAAAACATTATTTATAAAAAGCAATGTTGTGCGAAGTCTCAGATTCCCAATACGTTGATTACAATTACAAGTTTAATGGTGGAAGTATTAAATGTGTATAAAATCGATATATTTAAATATCACTATATGGGGCATGATGGCCGAGTGGCTAGCACTCTGTCACTCGGTACCACAGATTTCGGGTACGAATCCCGGAGGTGCCATGGATGTTTGTAGTGGTTCGGAATCCACTTTACACCGTCTAATAAGATCGTATAGCGTTGTGGGGGTAGTGTTATTCGCGTCCGTAGCAGATCTTCAAAGCTACACGTGCCCTGGGTAGTGCTAAATGAGTAACAGTAGTGCAGCCTTTCCCTATGGATACAGATTAACTTCTGTAATGGTAGTTGCATTAGAAACCACAACAAATAACTCTATATGAATTGGGCGATATATATGTATATACATATTTTTCTAATGCAGCTCACAAACACTTAGACACTTGTCTTGGATGCCTTAAGACAAGCGCTGCACAGACGTTACTCACTTTGCATTTTCCAGGGGCGCGTGTAACTTGAAGATAAGTCACGGAGTAGCAATGCCCCCTGCAACTGTCTACGATCCTACTAAACTGGGACCTACGGTTTAAAGTGGATTCCGTACCACTACAAACATCCCTGGCACCGCCGGGACTCGAACCCGAACCCTGTGGTACCGAGCGCCAGAGCGCTAGCCACTCGGTCATTCAGGCCCATTGAGTCATTGGGCCTTCAACACCATTCTTCTCTAATATAACATTATATATATATATTACGTGTTTTTGCAATAATAATCAGTACGTTAAACAATTAGGTTTATTAAAAAAATTATTGCAATATTAAAATTAACAAATATCAGAACACAATCTGCGTTCACATAAATCTTTCAAGTACCAGTTCTTCCTTTCCCTCAAGGGTTTGCGAGAAATTATTTTCTCTTTTTCCCAAATATCACATTGTAACATTTTTAATGTTTTTCTTCTTGTTGCCAAATGTCTCACTCGTCTGTCTGTACAGGACAGTCCCTCCTGCCAGATAAAATCATCTAAAAGCTACAAAAATAAAGGGGAAAAAAAAGAACAAAATGATCAAGCGCCACTGGTTGTTAAAATACTTCCTTCGAGCTCGCCAATATGCCTGTAGATCCTCTATCTCCTGAAAAGTTTTGGTTTTGGTCTAGTCTAGTCAAGTAGTCTGCGATGAAAACAAAATTATACCATCTAACAAAACAAAGTCTGAATAAACAAGTGATATAAAAAATTTAAAGTCAATTCCTACATTTTTTTTCACTATATTGCAGAATAGTCCTTTACAAATAAAGTTGAAATTTTCCTCTTACATCTGGCGCCATCTATTGGTAGGTACATGCAGTAAAATTAATTAATTAAATTTAATTACCGAATTTATATTTGAAAAAACTGTATTAACATCGAGTGTCATCCACTGCAAGTTCAAAAAATGCATTTGAACTTGAGTGGATGAAAAGTATTTTATGAACGATTGAAAATTTGAACAAGATATATATATCGAGTGTGTGAACTAATAGAAGGAATTTTTAAAGAAAATAATCAGTTGTTCTATTTCTTGATGTGGTCTGATGCTGTGGTTCAGTCCTTCATGAGGTCAACCTGTCTGACGTCAAAACAGTCGTTTGAGTTGAAGGCGTTGATTTCATAAGGGGCAAAACAATTTAGATGTAATTTTGCCTCTAACTGAATAAACTGGAGGTGCATTTCTATGTTTGTTATACTATTTCTTATTGGCATATGTAGCTTTAAAATATTCTCGTTGGTTTGGTTATATAAACGATCGTTATAAAGAAATGTGTATCGTAAGTATTCATCATTAAAAGTTGTTTCGTTATAAGTTCTTTTTTTTTTTTAGTTTTCATTTTAATTCCAAACATTAGTTCAAAATAACTATATTGTGCATTGTCAGTTTTACTACTAATAATGATTATCTGTACTTCTTGTAAATGTTTGCACCATTAAGTGGAGTTACTTAATCGAATGTTCAGTTGGTATAGGTATAGAAAACGTAGGAATTATTTCAATTTATCCATTACAATCTAAGCTGTGCATTTATCCCCTGGCTAATTCTATTAGTAAATTGGTTGTGTTCTATTTGTTGTTCACCACAGTGATCAGCAATGTAGTTATGTGTAAAAGCTATCTATGCTCATCCATGCTATCTAAGCTCATCCAGCTATCTAAGCTATCCACGATCTGGCATAATTCTAGTGAGATTTTTTAATCTTTTACGCTAACGAAAACTTTACTGAATAAAACCATATAAATTTTTGTGAAAGTTTCTATTAAGTAAAAAGTATTTTGGTATTGTTTGTCTGTGGTAAGCAAAGGTCCTGAAAACTCTATGTGATACGCTGAAAGAGGGTAGCATTCTTTCGGAATTGGATGTAGAAATTCTTCCTTCTTTCCTTATTTTCTGTATCAGTTTTTTTAAAAAAATTCTAATAATTTTATTTTCTAATAAAATTCTTCAGTCTTTAGAATAATTTCATGTTGCATGTCTTGGGTTCAATCAATAATTCTCTGTCATCTTGGTAATTGTAAAAAAATATTTTTAGTAAAAATTCATTATTTTCACCACTATCAAGGCTTTAATCGTCTGTTTGTTATTTACAATATACTGTAGATTATTTGTTTTTTCTGTTGATAAAGGAGCTTTTGATCTCTTGTATTAAAATCACTGTCTTCGAAACCTTTAAAACCTTTTTTGACAAGTTCTTTCAGCTAATACGGTTTTCCCTAAACTTCATCACCGATAAATACTGCTATAAGTACTAATTAAAACAGTAAAAATGAAACTATCACAAATGTTCTTTTTTTTATGGGTACAACATACGATATATTCAAAGCTCTTAAAATAAATATATTTTACACTCAAATGGCTCATGCTAAATATCAAACCCTGGGCCTGAATGGCAGTGCGGCTAGAGCTCTGGCGCTCGGTACCACAGGTTTCGGGTTCGAGTCCCGGCGGTGCCTTGGTTTTTTGTAGTGGTTCAAAATCCACTTTAAACAGTAGGTCCCGGTCCTAATAGGAACGTAGAGCGTTGCGGAGCATTAAAAATACTCCGCGTTCTTGACTTATCTTCAAGTTACACGCGCCCCCTGAGTAATTCAAAGTGAGTAACATCTGTGCAACGCTTGCCTTAAGGCATCCAAGACCAAGCTGTCTAAGTGTTTGCCAGCTGCATTAGAAAAAATCAAATCCTAACGGCATGCGTTCGATATGAATAAGTTGTCAGTTTGAATCTTCTGGTAAAAATACTTAGTTAAACACTGAAGTGACAAAAGTCATGGGATACCTCTTAATATCATGTCGGCCCTCCTTTCGCCCGGCGAAGTGCAGCAACTCGACGTGGCATGGACTCAACAAGTCGTTGGAAGTCTTCAGCAGGAATATTGAGAAATGCTTTCTCGATAGACGTCCATAATTGTGAAAGCGTTGATGGTGCAGGATTTTGGGCACGAATAGACCTCTCGATGATGTCCCATAAATGCACGATGGGATTCATGTCGGGCGATCTAGGTGGCCAGATGATTCGTTGGAATTGTCCAGAATGTTCTTCAAACCAATCGCGAACAGTTGTGGCCCGGTGACATGGCGCATTGTCCTCCATAAAAATCCCATCGTTGTTTGGGTACATGAAGTCCATGAATGGCTGCAAGTGATCTCCAAGTAGCTGAACATAAGCATTTACAGTCAATGTTCGGTCCAGTCGCCCAAGAGGACCAAGTCCATGCCATGAAAACAGCCCACACCATTACGGAGCCACCACCAGCTTGAACAGTGCCTTGCTGACAGTTTGGGTCCATGGCTTCGTGGCGTCTGCGCCACACTCGAACCCTACCATCAGGTCTTACCAACTGAAATCGTGACTCATCGGACCAGGCCACGGTTTTCCATTCATCTAGGGACCAACCGATATGCTTACGTGCCCACGAGAGTCGCTGCAAGCGATGTCGTTCTGTCAGTAAAGGCACTCGAGTCGGTCTTCTGCTGGAATAGCCCAAGAAAGCCAAATTTCTCCGCACAGTTCTAACAGACAAGTCCCTTGTACGTCCCACATTGATTTCTGCGGTTATTTGACGCAGTGTTGCTTGTCTGTTAGAATTTACGACTCTTTGCAGACGTCGCCGGTCTCGGTCGTTAAGTGCAGGCGGTCGACCACTGCGCTGTCCATGGTGGGATGTTATGCCTGAAATTTCATACTCTCGGCCCACTCTTGACACAGTGGATCTGGGAATGTTGAATTCCCTAACGATTTCCGAAATGGCATGACCCATGCGTCTAGCTCCAACTAACATTCCGCGTTCAAAGTCTGTTAATTCCCGTCGTGCGGTCATCATCACGTCAAAACCTCTTCACATGAATAACTTGAACAGAAATGAAATTTCTGCGAAAGCACTGCGCATTTATATACCTATTCTACGCGAAGCTACTGCCATCTGAAAATTTGCATATTGCTATCCCATGACTTTTGTCACTTCAGTGTACGTTGTGTCAGAAAACCAAGTGAATTAAGTTTAATACCTAATATTATAAACTTTCAACTAAATTTTCGATACGTTTTTGGACCAATGCTTTAACCACGAATTATACTTCAAATTTGCTGAACTTTTCAAATAAGGCGTAACCCCTTCCGTTAACTTAGCCTTAAAAGGACTGTCTGATCATTAAACCTCGTGTGATGGTTAAGCGACTTTTTAAGTCTCGACTAAAGAAGCGTGTGTAAACTATTAGGTGTTTATTATTTTTCTTCCCTGAATAATTAGCTCAAAAACATTGTTCCAAAAAATCTGGGGAGAAAAAAATTGTTCTTAACGATGGCTTTTCTAGGTTCTTTCAGCTTTAAGAAGCTAAATTAGTTCGAAGTTTAGGTTACGTAAAAATTTATGGTACTTTCCAGGATAAAAAAAAAATCATCCTTCATTAGAACTTTTGTTTTCTTTTGTGTGTACTAATTATGTTCTTGGTGCCTTTCTTAACCATTAAATTTTCTTTGATCTATCTCAAAACAATTCTCCTTTCACTTTATGTAACGAAGAATTCAATGGGAAAGAAGAGATTACATCTATTTAAGGAATGTTTATAAAATTATTTTATCATTAAATAATTTTATTTGATAATTATCTCGTGTTTAATATTCATCTTAATTTATAGATAAAAAAAGAAAGGTGTACAGTTTTTTTAATTGGAAAAATTTATGATTCAAAGAGAACAAAATATCTCCTTCAGACTTAAATTTCCATTATTTATTACGAAAATATATTTTTCTCTAGAATACCCCAAGAATATCATGCAGAAATCTAGAATGCACCCTTTGAGAACCATTGCCCAAGACATTCTTAATTGTTACATGATGATGATTTTATTATTGGCATAAGAAAAACATCATTGTCCTAGCTTCATAATAAATAAAAATAAACACGAATCTAAAATTTAAAATAAAAATCACTGACTTCAAACAAAACATAAGTTTCCACATATTTTCAAAAAAAATAAATAAATAAATAAATAAAATAAAAATACAGTTATTCAATTCAAATATAATTAGAATGTCTATGGTTGGAAAATCATTAGCGTATATATATTTTATAGAATAGGATAAGACTTCAAATATAATAAAGATAGTTATAAAGAAAAAATAAGCAATAATCCACAGAAAAGAAAAAAAAAGGCTACAAACACAAATTGAGCTTGCTTTATTAATTAATTCCAGATTAAAACCAATTAAGTTCCTTATTTCAGTAATATTAAAAAGCATTGCGCTTACGAGTAATGCTTGCATAATCTTTATGATGTTGTTTAAGAAATAAATGGTTCTTTATTATTTTTTATTATTGTATGCTGCATTAATTATTAATTAATTATTTCTTAAATGAAATGCTGCAATTATTTACATAGTTAATAAATAAAAAATTGTATTATGGGAACAAAATAATTTATTTAATAATAAAAAAAAAAGTTAAAACACTTTACTTTGATAAGATAATTATAATAATTTGAATGCAATGATCCAGCTAAATATCTTCAACAAAAATGATGTACTAATACATTATACTAGTAATAATATTTTTTATATTCTTTTAATTTTTCTTATGAATTTCATTTATTTATTTTATTTGTTACATATTGTATATGTAACAATTGTGTTATAGCATATATTTTTATTAAAAACAAAATAATTTCTAATACTTTGAAAAGACAATTTTTTGGAGGGAAAGCCGAATTTGAATAAAAAATTGAAATAAAAAAAAATCCCATCTACAAGTGTTACTTCTGATCACAACAATGAGCACGAGTATTTATTTGCATAATAGCAGAATAACAACAAAATATGCATAATAAATAAATTACTAGATAATAATAAAATATAATTTACGTACTAATTAACATAACATTAAAAATATTAAATATGATTAATTAATAATGTTTAAAATAGATACATTTCTATAAACAATTTTGAACGAAGTATGAATTTTGTTAATAAGATAAATGTTATGGCCATATGTATCTGATTCATTTAAATGAAGATGATTCATAATTATGGTACCCATATAGAGATGCATTCTCTAATCCATAGACCTTCTTCGTCATGTTATGTGATAAATAATTTTTTTAAATAGTTCAAGATTCGGAACAAAAGTTACAATATGGGATATGATTAATCTCTAGCTTATTAATTTAATAATTCATATCACCTCTGGCTACACAGATATTAGCCGTAGTCAAATCTCTGCTTAAAACATTAATAGTGTATTTTATGGGTTTTCATAAAATAGGTTCCATTTTTAAATTACCCTCAATATACTAGTAATGGGTATTTTTAAATAATGAATCAAATTCACAACCCTATTTGAATGAATATATTTTTTCGACGAAATATTTGAAGCAGAATAATAAATAGGAAATCTATAAAAAAAAAAAAGTAATAATTTCACTCTTTACTTGTGCTCTGTTTAATATGCAAAACCAAACCAAATACTAAATCGCTTGTTAAATCAATGCTAATGTGATGCATGAAATTCGTCCTTTACATCAGTACATTTACTTTTTCGTTAGATTTTTACGTATACATATAAAATAAATATGTGACAGGTAACTTTTATTTTGTCAGTTCCATAGTCTAACCAAAGCTGTGTATTTTTGCAGCAATAATTTTATACATTGGTTATCTTTAATTGCTTGTTGTTTATCAACTGATAAACAACAATCAATTAAAGAAATTCACAAATATTTATAATTGAAGAAGAAAATCAAAAAAATCTTTAAAATTAAATATTATTTTAATTCTTAGAAAAACATGACATTTAGTAATTTAAGAGGGAATTTCAGTTAAATAATATATATTCACTATAGAAAATAACAGTATGAAACACAAGGGCAGTATATAATCAAAAAGCAACTGGAATGTGGGGTTCATCAAAAAAAAAAATCTCATTTATCTCATATCTTTACTTACAATAAAATAAATGATATAATATAAAAATGAAGGGAAAATTAATTTAATTGGAATTTCAGTTTCATTATTTAAATTGCACATTAGTTTAAAATTTTTTTGGTACGGATTTCGCAGTAGCTAATAGCAGTAGTGATTAGTCAAAGGTTTTATTTTTGTATTTCTTTTTACATTCATAGTTAAAATTCTTTGTAATCAAATAAATGTTGATTCAATCAGCTTTATGTATTTGAATTCGTTATTTATCAAAACACACAAATATTTTGTTTAGCTAAATTTTAAAATAAAATATGTTTTCTGCAATACATATTATAGAAATAAAAAAAAATCATGATAAGCTTGCATATTATTAATAAAATATCAGATTTTTTTAATTTACAAGAAATTAGAAAACATTGAATAAAATATCTTTTTTAATATTTAAATGATTATTTTGTATTAATATATAACAGTATAATGCTCGCCACTGTTTAATGTTTTATTAAAGTCAGTTAGAAATTAAAAAAAAAACTATTATATTTTCAAGAAAAATGAACATCAAAAAATTTAAATGGACATAAGGTATTTGAACATCCAGCATAAATTACGTAATAAATTTTGATTCTACTTAACATTTTGGTTTTATTTTATCACCGTTAACAACTTAAAATATTTGAACCCTCTTTTTTATTTATTCAATCACATGTTTGCTTTACACCCAGTACTTCGAAACCGTCATTACACAACAAATAAACATCTTCTCCACAAATGTATACGAAGTTTCATGCACTTCTAAGTTTTGAAAAAGTTTTTTATTTAACAAATTTTTAGGTAGAATTTTTTTACTTTAAGTTTTTCTGCAAACATTCCCTTTGGTTACGACTTGTCTTGTTTCTTCTTCAAGATTTTTAGCAACTAAACAACTTCTTAACTTAAACTTTTAGCAACTTCAATAATTCATAATGTTAAATTTAATGATATTTAAAATAAACAAACATAAATATTTTTTTTACTTTAAAAAATTACTAAAAAAATGTATAAATAATTCTGTGTTAATTAGCCAACTTATCATAGCATTTTTTTTCTATTATTCTTTTTTTTTTTATTCTTCTTACTGAAATTTAACAGAAGATAAAAATAATTATATTTATAATAAAAAAAAAAAAAAGCGCATTTTTCAACCTATTTTGCATAATGCATTTCATTTCACTCATAAACATAAGCATTTTGCATAAAATAATTTTATTTTTCCAAGCTACTGTCAGAGACGCTTACATCTGAGCTCAGCTTACATTCTACACTGTAGAAACACATAAATCCCGCCAAGTTCCATAGAAGGTATGCGAAATTATTTCTATTTTTATCGCTTTTTTTCATCTCAATTTGAAGAAAACGTGGGTAGATCATAATTCTTAAAAGGAATTTTTTTGACATTTTTATTTCAGATTTTGTTCTTTTTTTCCTCCTCGGAAGGAAGGAAGGAGGGTCGTGTTTCAGAAAGGGCAGACGAGAATTTCGCATTCGCACTTTATGAATAATTCAAGATTTCAGTTTTTGAGAAGCCCGAAGAAGAAGAAACAAGACGAGTCGTAACCAGAGGAAATGTATGCATGAAGTAAATATATAAAAAGTAAAAAAATACTACCACCTAAGTGGTGAGTTCGTTAAATAGAAAAAGGAGGGTAGTTATTACTTTCAAAGCTTAGAAGTGCGTGAAACTTCGTATTTTATTCCTGGTGAAGAAGTTTATTTTTTGTGTAACGACGGTTTCGAAGTGTCTTTAGAGTATTAAGCAAACATGTGATTGAGTATAAAAAAACTACGGTTTAAGATGGATTTCGAACCGCTACAAGCATCCATATCACCGCTGGGATTTGAACTCAAAACATGTGGCCCAGAGTGCAAGAACGCTTATCACGCGGCCATCACGCCAGAATATTTTTTATACATTTAAACACATTTACAAGGTCATAACAATATTTTGTACATGTAAACATGCATACAAAATATTTTACATTTTTACTCTCACCCTGTATAAATCAGTTATCACACACTCTATCGTCGAAATATATTTTGAAAATGATCTAAAACATAATATTCAAACATTTTTAAAATTTATGACATATTTTATAAGCAGTTACTAAATATGACCTTTTTTAATTTAAGGAACTAATATTTGCTTAGTTTAAATATCATTAAAATATTTTTTCCGTATCAAAAAACTTTATCAATAATCCTGAACAAATTAATAACTTCATCATGTAATTTTTTATAATTTTATTCTTCCGACCAAAATTCAACACAAGATAAAAAATTATATTTATAATAAATATGGCATTTTTTTGCAAATACATTTCATTTCATTCATAAACATTCGCATTTCGCATAAAATAATTTTGTTTCTACAAGCTACTGTCAGAGACGCTTACATCTGAGCTCAGCTTACATTCTTACACTGTAGAAACACATAAATCCCGCCAAGTTACAAAGAAGATATGCGGAAATATTTCTACTTTTATCGCTTTTTTCATCCCAATTTGAAGATAACGTGGGTAGATCATAATTCTTAAAAAATATTTTTGACATTTTTATTTTTTATGTTTTCCTCCTTGGAAGGAAGGAGGGAGGGTCGTGTTTCAGAAAGGGCAGACGAGAATTTCGCATTCGCACTTTATGAATAATTCAAGATTTCAGTTTTTAAGAAGCCCGAAGAAGAAGAAACGAGACAAGTCGTAACCAGAGGAAATGTATGCAAGAAACTAAATATATAAAGTAAAAAATAAAAAAAAATTACTACCTAAGTGAGTTCATTAAATCAAAAGGAAGGTAGTTATTACTTTAAAAGCTTAGAAGTGCGTGAAACTTCGTATTTCATTTCTGAAAAGAAGATTATTTTTTGTGTCATGACGGTTTCGAAGTGTCTTTGGGGTATAGAGCAAACAAGTGATTGAATAAAAAAGAAGGATAACATGATATAAATTTTTAAACGGGGATAAAATCAAACAAAAATAGTAAGAAAAAAATGTCAAAATATATTAAACGATTTATCCTAAATATACACATACAGTATGACCATTTACATTTTACCGACGATCAGTTAAAAAAAATATTTTACTTCAAACGAAAAGAATTTCCATCGAATAAAAATACGAATAAATAAGATTCGATAATATTCAAATCAACATTTTATGAAAAAATGCTCATAAGGGATTTTTCCTCACTTTAAGTGAAAATTAATTAACTTATTTTATATACTAGATAAGCATATAAAAATTTTTGAATAATATTTTATCTCTACTTTATTGGCACCACTACCCCATGTTGAGTCAAGGCCGTCTGCCTACTATCAGATTTCGACACAGGAGATGTTTTTTTTTTTTTCATTAGGTAATATTTTCATCCCAAAGCACAACACTCATATTAGAAGTGCATTCCGAACCACTACAAGCACTAATGGCACTGCCTAGGCTCGAACATTGACATCTGTGGCAACAAGCGCTAGTTACTTTTTTTTTATCAGGCCCGAATATTTTATATATTTAAACAAATTTACGAATCAATAATAATATTTTGTATATGTAAACATAGATAAAAAATTATTTAAATTTTATTATATTATCGTATGTATCAGCTAACAAACACTCTACCTTCGAAATATATTTTGAAAATGAACTAAGTCTTAAGGAATTTTAAAGTTTAATACATTTTGGAATAACAGTTAATTAAATATGACATATTTTAATACATATGCAACTGATGTTTGTTTACTTTAAATATCCTTATTTTATTACCGTTTCAAAAAAATGTATAAATAATTCTGTGCTAATTAGTAAACTTATCTTATTATTTTTTTTTTTTATTCTTCCGACTGAAATTCAAGAAAATAAAAAAAATTATAAAAAAAAATATTAGTATAATAAAAATCGCGTTTTTCAACCTTTTTTGCATAATGCATTTCATTTCACTCATAAACATTCACATTTCGCATAAAATAAGTTTTATTTCTACACGCTACTGTCAGAGATGCTGGCATCTGAGCTCAGCTTACATTCTCACACTGTAGAAACTCATAAATCCCGCCAAGTTCCACAGAAGACATGGCGAAATTATTTCTATTTTCATTTCTTTTTTTTTCATCCCAATTTGAAGAAAACGTGGGTGGATCATAATTCTTAAAATGATTTTTCGACATTTTTATTTTAGATTGTTTTTCTTATCTCCTTTGAAAGGAAGGAGGGAGGTTTGTGTTCTAGAAAGGGCAGACGTGAATTTCGCATTCGCACTTTATGAATAATTCAAGATTTCAGTTTTTAAGAAGACCGAAGAAGAAACAAGACAAGTCGTAACCACAGGAAATGTATGCACGAAAGTAAACATTTAAAAAAAAAATTACTACCTAGCTGGTGAGTTCGTTAAATAAAAAAAGGAGGATAGTTATTACTTTCAACCTTACAGGTGCGTGAAACTTCGTATTTTATTTCTGGAGAAAATTTTATTTTTGTGTCATGACGGTTTTGAAGTGTCTTTAGGGTCTAAAGCAAACAAGTGATTGAATAAAAAATTATAACATGATATAAACTTCTAAATGGTGATAAAATGAATGTAAAATTAAAAAAAAAAAACATAATAATTAAAAATATATTGAACGATTTATACCAAATTTACGCATACATTTCCATTTCCATTTCGCCGATGATCAGTTAAAAAAAAATAATTTTGCTTCAAAAAAAAAAACAATTTCGTTGAATAAAAAATACGAATAAATAAAATTCGATAATATTTAAATCAACAGTTTTATGAAAAAATTTTCATAAGGGATTTTCCCTCACCGATGGTAGAAATTTAGTAAATTATTTTATATATCAGATAAGTATATAAAATTTTTTGAATAATATTTTTTCTCTACTTTATTGGCGAAATAGCCCCATCTTGAGCCAAGGTCGTCTGCCTACTAGCAGATTTCGGCACAGGAGATTTTTTTTTTTTTAGGAGGTAATATTTTCAGCCCAAATCCCAACAGTCATATAAGTCAGGGACCTAAGGTTTAAAATGTATTCCGAACCACTACAAGCACCACTGGCACCGCCGGGACTCGAACTTTATATCTGTGGCAACGAGCGCCAGGGCGCTTGTTACTTTGTTATCAAGTCAGAATATTTTATATATTTAAACACATTTACGAATCAATAATAATAATTTGTATATGTAAACATACATAAAAAAAAACAATTTTTTTCTTTATTACCATATATATATCAGCTAAAAACACTCTAACTTCGAAATATATTTTAAAATTGATCTTTAAAGGTGTTTTAAAGTTTAATATATTTTGGAATAACATTAATTAAATATGACATGTTGTATTTTTATGCATTTTCATTAAATATTTTTTTCATTTTCGAAAAACCTTATAAATAATTCTGTGCTGATTAGCAAACTTATTATAATATATTTTTTTTAAATTGTTCTTCCGACTGAAATACAACAGAAGACAAAAAATATATTTTTAATAAAAATCTCATTTTTCAACTTATTTTGCATGATACATTTCATTTCACTCATAAACATTCGCATTTCGCATAAAATAATTTTTATTCCTACAAGCTACTGTCAGTGACTCTTACATCTGAGCTCAGCTCACATTCTTACACTGTGAAACACATAAATCCCGCCAAGTTCCATAGAAGACATGCGAAATTATGTCTATTTTTATTGCTTTTTTCATCCCAATTTGAAGAAACCGTGGGTAGATCATAATTCTTAAAAGAATTTTTTTGACATTTTTATTTTAGATTTTGTTCTTTCTTTCCCCCCTTTGAAAGGAAGGGGGAGGGTTGTGTTCCAGAGAGGGCCGACGAGAATTTCGCATTCGCACTTTATGAATAATTCAAGATTTCAGTTTTTAAGAAGCCGAAGAAGAAGAAACAAGACGAGTCGTAACCAGAGGAAAATGTATGCATCAAAGTAAATATAGAAAGTAAAAAAAAAAAAAATACCACCTAAGTGTTGAGTTCGTTAAATAAAAAAAAGGAGGGTAGTTATTACTTTCAATGCTTAGAAGTGCGTGAAACTTCGTATTTTATTTCTTGAGAATATGTTTATTTTTGTGTCATGACGGTTTCGAAGTGTCTTTATGGTTTAAAGCAAACATGTGATTGAATAAAAAAAAATGATAACAAGATTTAAAGTTGTAAACGGTGATAAAATGAAACTTAAAGTATATAAAAAATCTGAAATATATTGAACGATTTATATTATATATACACATGCATGTCCATTTACATTTTGACGGTGATCATTTTAAAATAAGTAATTTTTTTCGTCGAATAAAAAGTACGAATAAATAAAATTCGATAATACTTTAAATCAACATTTTATAAAAAAATTTTTATAAGGGATTTCCCTCACCTTAGGAAGAAATTTAATAAATTATTTCATATATCAGATAAGTATATAAAATTTTTTAAATAATATTTTATCTCTTCTTTATGGCCGCAACCGACCCATGATGAGTAAAGGCCGTCTGCCTACTAGCAAGATTTCGACATAGGAGATGTTTTTTTGGAGGTAATATTTTCAACCCAACGCTCAACTGTCATATTAGACGAGGGATCGTAAGTTTAAAGTGTGATTCCGAAACACTACAAACACGGTCAATGGCATCGCCTGGACTCGAACATGACATGCTATTTCTGGTTTCGCAAGGGGGTCGAAAATTTTGTCGCTTACCTCTTGAATATTCACGTCTCGCCTCGGTGGGAACGAGCCTTAAGTTATTCCGAACCACTACAAACACCAATGGCACTATCAAGAACATGACATTCGAATATTTTACATTTAATTTAAGCAAATTTACAAATCAATAATAATATTTTGTTTATGCAAAAATACATAAAAGAATAATTCAAATTTTTTACTTTGTTACCGATATATCAGCTAACAAACACTTTACCTACCAAATAAATTTTAAAATTGATCTGCAACATTACTCTTAAGGAGTTTTAAAGTTTAATACAGTTTGGAATAACAATTAATTAAATATGACACGTTTTATTATTTATGCAACTAATGTTTGTTTATTTTAAATATCATTAAATATTTTTTCTGTTTCGAAACACTTTATAAATAATTCTTTGCTAATTAGTAAACATATAATAGCATTTGTTTTTTAATTTTTATTCTTCCTACTGCAATTCAAAAGAAGATAAAAAAAATTATATTTATAATAAAAATCGCATTTTTCAATATAATTTGTATAATACATTTCATTTCACTCATAAAAATCGCATTTCGCATTAAATAATTTTTATTTATACAAGCTACTGTCAGAGACGCTTACATCTGAGCTCAGTTTACATTCTCAATGAAGAAACACATAAATCCCACCAAGTTCCACAGAAGACATGCGAAATTATTTCTATTTTTATTGCTTCTTTTCATCCCAATTTTAATAAAGAACACCCTTTTTAATTTGCAGCAAAGTAGAAAAAATTTAATAAAATATATTTTTAATACTTTAAATCTTTATTTTTATTATATTATAGCTTTATAATGTTTGCTATTTTTTAATGTTTAATTAAGGTTAGAAATTTAAAAAAAAAAAAAAAAAAGCCATTATATTTTTAAGTAAAATGAATATCAGAAAATTTAAATGGTCTTAAGGCATGTCCTCAGTCATTATAAATAATTCAATACATTTTGATTCTATTTAATATTTTGGTTTTATTTTATCACCGTTAACAACTTAAAATATTGTAACCCCTTTTTTTTATTTATTCAATCACATGTTTGCTTTTACCCAAAAGACACTTCGAAACCGTTATTACACAAAAATAAACTTTATCTCCAGAAATAAAATACGAAGTTTCCTGCACTTCTAAGTTTTAAAAATATTTTTTTTTATTTAACTAACTATTAGGTATAACTTTTTACTTTAAGTTTTCCTGCAAACATTCCCTCTGTTTACGACTTGACTTGTTAATTTTTCAAGATTCTTCAACAACTAAATTCTTCAATAATTCATAATGCTAAATTCAATGATGTTTAAAATAAACAAACATTAGCACAACAAACATTAGCATAAATATTTTTTACTTTTCAAAAGAAATTATAAATAATTCTGTGCTAATTAGCAAACTTATCATAACATTTTTTTTTTTTTAATTTTTATTCTTCCTACTGAAATCCAACAGAACATAAAAAAAAATTATATTTATAATAAAAATCGCATTTTTTAACTTTTTCATTTCAGTCAAAAACATTCGCATTTCACATAAAATAATTTTTATTTCTGCAAGCTACTGTCAAGAGACGCTTACATCTGAGCTCAGCTTACATTCTTACACTGTAGAAACACATAAATCCCGCCAAGTTCCATAGAAGACATTGCGAAATTATTTTTTATTTTTTATTGCTTTTTTTCATCCCAATTTGAAGAAACCGTGGGTAGATCATAATTCTTAAAAATAATTTTCCCTGATATTTTTATTTTAGATTTTTCTTTTCAAATCCTTGGAAGGATGGAGGGGAGGGTTGTATTCAGAGAGGGGGCAGACGAGAATTTCGCATTCGCACTTTATGAATAATTCAAGATTTCAGTTTTTGAGAGCCCGAAGAAGAAGAAACAAAGACGAGTCGTAACCAGAGGAAATGTATCATGAAAGTAAATATATAAAAGTAAAAAAAATTACTACCTAAGTGGTGAGTTCATTAAATAGAAAAAGGAGGATAGTTATTACTTTCAAAGCTTAGAAGTGCGTGAAACTTCATTTTTTATTTCTGGAGAATAAGTTTTTTTTTTTTTTTTAATGACGGTTACGAAGTGTCTTTAGGGTATAAAGCAAACATGTGATTGAATATAAAAAATGATGTGATTTAAAGTTGTAAAACGGTGATAAAATAAGACCAAATTATTAAAAAAATCGAAATGTATTGAAAGATATTTTCTAGATGTGCACATATTTTATGCTCATTTACATTTTCCTTATGATCATTTTAAGATAATACGAAATCTATATATATTCATCTCCTGTCTCGAAATTTGCCTGTAAGCAGACTGCCTTGGCTGTTACGCCGATGTAGAAGATATAAAAATATTATTCAAATATTTGTATATGGTTGTCTTTTATTTGAATTAATTTACTACGTTTCTTCCTAAAGTGAAGAACATACCGAATAAAAAAAGATTTTATTTATGGAATGAAAATTTCAATTGTATCAAATTTTATTTAATTATATTATTTCATTTAACTAAAATTTATTCATGTTGAACGAAAATTATTCGTTTTATAATGGCCATCTTTAAAATGTAACTGGTCCTGTATGTGTACACATCTGGTATAAATCATTCAATACATTTTGGTTTTATTTTATCACCGTTCATAACTTTAAATCTTGTTTTCTTTTTTTTTTTATTCAATCACATGTTGGCTTTAAACCCTAAAGACACTTCGAAACCGTCATGACACAAAAAATAAACATCTTCTCAAGAAATAAAACACGAAGTTTCACGCACTTCTAAGCATTGAAAGTAATAACAACCCTCCTTTTTTTGTTTAACGAACTCACCACTTAGGTAGTAACTTTTTTTTTTTACTTTATATATTTAGTTTCTTGCATGCATTTCCTCTGGTTACGACTCGTCTTGTTTCTTCTTCTTCGTGCTTCTTAAAAACTGAAATCTTGAATTATTCATAAGGTGCGAATGCGAAATTCTCGTCTGCCCTCTCTGAACACAACCCTCCCTCCTTCCTTCCAAGGAGGAGAAAAGAAAAATCTAAAATAAAAATGTCAAAAAATCCTTTTAAGAATTATGGTCTATCCACGTTTTCTTCAAATTGGGATGAAAAAAACCCATAAAAAATACAAATAATTTCGCGTCTCTTCTATGGAACTTGGTGGGATTTATATGTGTTTCTACAGTGTAGAATGTAAGCTGAGCTTAGATGTAAGCGTCTCTGGCAGTAACTTGTAGAAATAAAAATTATTTTATGAGAAATGCGAATGTTTGTGAGTGAAATGAAATGTATTAGGCAAAATAGTTTGAAAAAAATGCGAATTTTATTACCAAGGAATTTATATTTTTTTATTACCTTTTGAATTTCAATCTGAAGTATAAAACTTTTTAAAATAATGCTATTATAAGTTTGCTAATTTGCACAAAATTATTGATGAAGTTTGTTGAAAATGATAAAAAAAATTAATGTAATTTAATATAGACGAATATTATTTGAATGAAAATTACATATGTCATATTTAATTAACTATTATTCGAAAATGTTAAAACTTTAAAATTCTGAAAATAAAGCATTAGGTCCTTTTTTATATATAGTTCGAAGATAACATTGTTTGCTACCTGACTCGTTAAGTATTAGAGTACAAATTCAACATATTTTGTATCTATGTCCACATATACTTGATATTATTATTACTTTCTAAATTTCTTTACATATATAGAATATTGAGAACTGATGACCGTGTGGCTAGCTCTCTGTCGCTTGATGCACAGGTTTCTTGTTCGAGTTCCGTAAGTGCTATTTATTGTTCGGAAACTACCTCAAATCATATGTTTCCGGCCTTATATGACTGTAGGGCTCGCAATCTTACCCCATAAAAACATCTCCTGTCTCGAAATAAAACGCCAGTTAATTAATTCAGACGTCCTTGGCCCACCATGAGGCTGATCCGCTAATTGAAGAATATATAAAATATTATTTTTCGTAAGTTTACATGCTTTTCTGCAGCCATTTAATTTAGGTTACTAAATCTCTTTTACGTGAGGTAAAATGCCCTCAAGAAAAACAACAACCTAGAAGTTCAACTCCTTTCCTTACATTTTTCTCTCGTCATCGTTAGACACCCCCACAGACAGGATGTTTTTAGCTTTTTCTCCCTAGCGCGCATGCTCAAATAGGAAACTGCGCATGCGTATCTGTAATAATGTTTTATTTGAGCATGCGCTTTCTAGGGGAAAAACCCTAAGAAAAACGTCCTATTACGTTTTAAATTGTATTGAAAAACTTGTTCGTATTTTTCTTTTTTAATATTTTTACAAAATGTAAAATGGACATTTATGTGTACATCTAGGATAAATTTCATACATATTGATTCCTTTTACAACTTTAAATCCTGTTATCCCTTTTTTTTTTTATTCAATCACATGTTTGCTTTGTACTCCAAAGACACTTTCGAAAACCGTCATGACACAAAAATAAACTTTTGCTCCAGAAATAAAATACGAAGTTTTCACGCACTTCTAAGCTTTGAAAGTAACAACTACCCTCCTTTTTTATTTAATGAACTCACCACTAAGGTAGTAATTTTTTTTTTTACTTTTTATATATTTACTTTGATGCATACATTTCCTCTGGTTACGACTTGTCTTGTTTCTTCTTCTTCGGGCTTCTTAAAAACTGCAAATCTTGAATTATTCATAAAGTGCGAATGCGAATTTCTCGTCTGCCTTTATGGAACACAACCCTCCCTCCTTCCTTCCAAGGAGGAAAAAAAAAAATCAAAAATAAAAATGGCAAAAAAATTATTTTAAGAATTATGATCTACCCGCGTTTTCTGCAAATTGGGATGAAGAAAAAGCACAAAAAATAGAAATAATTTCGCATGACTTTTCTATGGAACTTGGCGGGATTTATGTGTTTTTCTACAGTGTAAGAATGTGAACTGAGCTCAGATGTAAGCGTCTCTGACAGTAGCTTTTAGAAATAAAAATTATTTTTATTCGAAATGTGAATGTTTATGAGTGAAATGAAATGTATTATGCAAAATAGGTTGAAAATGCGATTTTTATTATAAATATAAATTTTTTTATTTTATCTTCTGTTGAATTCCAGTCGCAAGAATAATGTTGAAAACAAAATGCTACGATAAGTTTGCTAATTAGCACAAAGTGCTTTTTGAAACTGAAAAAATATTATATTTAAAATAAGAGAATATTAGTTGCATAAAAAATAAAATATGTCATATTTAATTAACTGTAACTGTAATCGATAACGTAGTAAACTTTAAAATTCTTCCATGTACAGCTTTAGATAATTTTCAAAATATATTTTGATAATAGAATGTTCGATACCCGAAACAATCATTTCCTATAACTGTATTGCTGACACTTTGTTATATAATGAAAATATATAATTAACTAAGATGAGGAACCAATACTTAATATTTATTTTATGTTAAATATTCTTTTTTTTGGACTAGAAGTGGTCCATGTTCCATTTTTAAACTCATCATCATCATCATCATCAGCCCGTGGTGAGCCAAGATAGCATTTGCAGTCTATGTGCAAATTTCAAAACAGGGACATGGTTTCTTTTCGCGGTTTATGGTTGTCAAAATAACCCAACGGTCTATAGCCAAATTAGACTGGAAATTACGGTTTGAAGTAGATTCCGGCTACTATAAATGTCCGTGGTACCGCTGGAAGTGGAATCAGAAGCCTGTAGAACCGAGCATTTACTCGACAAATTCACTCGGACAGTCACTTAGACAAATTCGCCAGACACTTGGCATCAGGGGCCCATTCACTAAAATTTAAATTCATAAAATACTGACAAATATACTACTTTTAAATTAAAATTTACATACTATAAAGCTGTTTGCTAAAATACTCGGTCGTCATCAGTCTCTTCAAACTTGAAAAAATAAATTTATAAGACATATCTGAAAACTACTTCATGTTTATAAGTCTTTTGGTTTATAAGACTTTATATAAATTTATGTTTATAAATCTTGATGAAGTCTTTTGTAAAAGAATATTATTTAGAAACTATGACTGAATATATCATCAGGTTTGTACCTCCCAGGCATACTTTAAAAATGCAAGAATGTTTGTTCAATGTGTCTTATTTTAATTATGAAAGCTTAGCAAAAACGAAATTTAATTTGAAAATCATAGAGGCGAAAGTTTAATTTACAAAACTTCATTCCACATTTGTGAATAAATATTTATTCTCAAAGTGTTTACTTCAAAGTAATAACAATTGTAATTTATATATATTTTTTCAGTAATTTTGATACGCAATTTTAAAAATAATTATCAGAGGTTTTTAAGCAATTCAATATAAAACATCTCAAATTTGTAAAATATATTAATTTTTACAGTGAGTGAGTCTTATAACAAATTTTAAATTACTAAGTAATTCACATTTCCTCTGTCAATTTTGTAGAGTTTTTTAAAAGAATCCCAAATAAAATATAATTAAAATAAATAAAAATGCCACAATTTCTATAATTGAATTTAGACAAAATCTAATTTTAGCTACGTTTGAAATACACGTTTTTACAACTCTTTATTCAAATGTTCTTTCTCTATATTATATATTTTCAAGAAAGTTAATGATATATATAAATAAATACATTTATTTGCTTTAATAATATTGAAAATTTATATTTATTTTAATGTAAATAGAGTTATCTTTTTAATAACTGTATTTTTATTCTTTGCAAGTACTGTCGCAACCAAACAGTTGGACATCAGAACTACGATATTTATCTGTAAAAATTTTTATTTATTAATTTAACCAAAACTTTCACTTATAATTAAATTAGTTTAATTAAATTTAAGCTTAATATTAATAAAAAATTAATAATGAATCAATTAATTCTTAAATATTAAAATTAAAAGTTAATTTAATTAATAAAAGTTACAGTTTAATTTTTAAATTAAATTTTTATTTTAGGTATTCAAAATATTTATATCTATAATTCAATTTCTTCTTCTTCTTTGGCGCAGTAGACCCATGGTGGGCCAAGGCCGTTTCCTACTGGCAGATTTCGAGACAGGAGATGTGTTAATTCAATACATTTAATCAAATAAAATAAATAATTCTTTTTATTTTATATAATTCTTCTTAAAATTATTTTTGTTCTATAATACTGTATGTTTTCAATGAATAAAAAATTTAAATCATATTATAAGCTAAATAAAAGGTATAAAATGTGGGATACTATGAATACATATATATATATATAAAATACGAATAGAAAATACGAATGACATATACGAAATATATACTATGGAATTGAGAAAATACGAATGAAATATACAAAATATATACAAAGGAATCAAGAAAATACGAAATAAAAATACGAATGAAAAATATACTAAGAATACAAAAAATTAAAAAATACGAATAAAATATACGAAATAGATGAAATAAAGAAAATACGAATGCTTTGTAGCCTAATTTAAATTTTTTGTTAAATTCTAAATTTTAACTAAAGAAATTCTAACTCATTTAGTTTTACTTTTTACTTTATACTGCAATAAAAAATTATGATAAGTTTTCTGAGTGTGGTATTCAGAGTTTAAATTTGTTTTAAATTTAATATTTCTTCCCAATCATCCTCTTAAATTGCTCGAAAGATTTCCATGAAATCCACGGATAGTTAAAAGTCGTATATTTATTCAAATTATTTTATTCGAAATGCGGGAATTTCCCTGGAAAATGCGTTCCAAGGGAACCTAATGGGGCATTCGAAAAAGCAATTCCGTCCATAAATAAGAAAGGCCGTTTAGGGTTACACTTGAACACGAATTAAAAATAAACCGTCCATAAACTTGGGAATCCACGGTAGAAGGGTGGAGAAGATCTTGCGGAAGACCAAATTAAATGAACCGGAAAGAATTGAATAAAATTTCAGCCCCTCTTTTAACTCTTATTGAGCATAAACACAGTAGTAAGAGCAAAAAAGTTCGAAAATGAAGTATCAGAATATGAAGAACTAAAAATGATTCCAGTTTGAAGATATACCTTTATGTGTGCTTCTGTGAGTTTGTTTCTTCATTTTGGGGATTCGATTTTGAGTGGTTTGGTACTAGAAACAAAAGGATTCAAATGGGCCTGCCGAAGTAATAGGATGGTGGAAAATCAAAAAAGAAGAAAAAACCGTTAAGAGTATGATGATATGTTTTATGCGGGTAATTCTTTTCTTATCTCTGGAATTGATTATTTCGATATTTTGGTGCACATCATGTTTTCGCTATATTTTCATAATAATTTGAAAACATTTACTACGATTTTGTATTTTGTGAATCCTCTTAAGACATAAGCCCATGTTTTTTAACCTTTGCGATTTTGAGTGGTTTGGTGCAGAAACAAAATGTTTCAAATTAGTTGCCTGAAGTGATATGATGGTGTAAAAGCAAAAAAGGAAAAGAATTGTTAAGTGTGAATACACTGATTGATATGAATGATATGTTGAATATGGGTAATTCTTTTCTTATCTTTGGAATCGAATATTTCGATATTTTAGAGTAACGCATTTTTTTTTTTCCTTTTTAACAATAGGTATAATTTCATAACAATACGACAATTATTACTGCTATGATTAGGTATTTTGTAAATCCTCTTAAGATCTTAGAAATTGTTTTTAAACCTTGTGGTTGATTGAAGCAATATGCAGGTGGGAAAAGCAAAAAAAATAGAATCGTTAAGCACATGATATGTTTAAGGCGGGTAATTCTGTTCTTATCTCTGAAATTGAATACTTCGATATTTTATTGCTTCGCATTTTTTCTTTTTCATAATAACAGTCGATCTATTTTTCATAATATTTCAAAATATTTACTGCTATGATTATGTATTTTGTGAATTCTTAAAGATATAAGCATATGTTTTTTTAATCATTTTTTTTTCAAATGATATCAACGTTTCAATAAAAAAAAAAAAAAAAAATTTTCTATTGAAATAATGTATAATGTATATATATATATATATATATACGTATATATTAAAATAATATATATTTATAATGTATATATTACTGAAATAATATGTATAAGATGTTCTTCTACTTCTTCATTGGCGCAATCGCCCCATGGTGGACCAAGACCGTCTTTCTACTGGCAGATTTTGTAACACGATATGTTTTAATTTAGTGCATTCATTCAAATAAAATAAATAATTGGTTTTACTTTATAATTCTTTCATTAAATATTTTTATTCTATAACAGTGTATGGAATTTTTTTATTCTATTAAATAAGAGCGTTAAAAATCATATTATGAGCTACACTCATGTCCAAAAAATTAAGGATAATGAAGTTCAGGCAAAGAAAGAGACAGAAGCAAAACAAATTTGACTTATTTGTAAAGTCTATTTATTAAACAAAAGGTAAAGAGCAAAAAAGATGCTATATGTTTGACATAATTAATAAAAAAATTGCGATTTTTACTCCCTGGATCAAATTTCAAAAAAGAACCTATTTACAAAAAACAGTATAACATGGTTAGTATGATGGTTAATATGGAGTATGTCTCCCGGACGATGCAATAAAGGCATACAACGCCTAGGCATGCTGAGTATCAAATTATCAATCTGATCTTGGAGAATATTTCACCACTCTCGTCCTTGTGATGTACTATCCGCGCCATCTGGTGGTTTCCTGTAATTTGAATATTCTTCTTCAAGATGTGTGTGATAATTCTATAGGTGAAAATTTTATTTTAGAGTTCAATTTCTGTGTGATTCTGAATTATCTTTTAATTTATGGACATGAGTGTAAATAAAAGGTTTAAAATATGTAAAGACATTCAGAAAATATGAATACTATGTATCCTAATTTAAATGTTTCTAGTTAATTTCTAAATTCTAACTAAACTAATTTAAAAATATATAGAAAAGACGAATATTATGTACAAATATTTAAATAGGTTGTTAAATCTAAATTATATCTCATTTAGCTTTACTTGCTTTGTACTGCACATAAAAAATTATGATGAGTTTCTGAGTTAGGGAAGATATACTCAACTATAAATTTTGTTGCAATTGTACAGTAACTGTAACTGAACGGGTATTCAGGATTTAAATTTGTTTTAAATTTAATATTACTTCCCAATCATCCTCTTAAATTGCTCGAAATATTTCCATGAAATCCGTGGATAGTTAAAAGTCGTATATTTATTCAAATTATTTTATTCGAAATGCGTGGGAATTTCGCCGGAAAATGCGTTCCAAGGGAACCTAATGGGGCATTCGAAAAGCAATTCCGTCCATAAATAAGAAAGGCCGTTTAGGGTTGCACTTGAACACGAATTAAAAAAATAAACCGTCCATGAACTTTGGGAATCACGGTGGAAGGGTGGAGAAGATCTTGCGGAAGACCAAATTAAATGAACCGGAAAGAATTGAATAAAATTTCAGCCCCCATTTTATCTCTTATTGAGCATAAACACAGAAGTAAGAAAAAAATGTTGTAAAATGAAGTACTAAAACTATGGAAGAAGAACTAAAACGGATTCCAGTTTAAAAGATACACCTTTTATGTGTGCTTCGTTGAATTTGATTCTTCATTTTGGGATTCGATTTCGAGTGGTTTGGTGCTAGAAACAAAAGGATTCAAATTGGCTGGCTAAAGTAATATGATGGTGGAAAAGAACCGTTAAGCGCATAATAGGTTGAATGTGGGTAATTCTTTTCTTATCTTTGCAATCGAATACTTCGATATTTTAGAACATCGCATTTTTTTCATTTTAACAATAGCTATGTTTTCATAATAATTCCGAAAACTATTACAGCTTTGATTGTATTCAGAATCGTCTTAAGACATAAGCACATGTTTTGAGTGGTTTAGTGCTAGAAACAAAAGATTCAAATTGGCGGACTGAAAGTAGTATGATGGTGGAAAAGCAAAAATAAGAGAAACCGTTAAGCGCGCATGATATGTTGAATGCGAGTAATTCTTTCTTCTCTTTGGAATTGAATACTTAAATTTTTAGTACATAGCATTTTTTAATTTAACAATGGCTATATTTTAATAATAATTAAACTATTACTTTGCTATGATTAGGTATTTTGTGAATCCTCTTTTTAGACATAAAAGCATATGTGGTTTAACCTTTTGGTGGTGGTTTGAGTGGCTTGATGCTAGAAACAAAAGGTTTGAAATTGACTGTGGAAATGTGGTGGTGAAAAAGCAAATGGAAGAACAATAAGCATATAACATGTTGAATGCGGGTATTCTTTTCCTATCTTTGGAATGAAATACTTCGATATTGATTCAGTATGATTGAACTCTGCGACGCTTAACGGTCATATGGGGCCACTGGGACCTAAAGCTTAGAGTGGATTCTGAACCACTGCAAAATCCATTACGCAGCCGAGATTCGAGCGATACCAGACTTACTGAGCGCCAGTGCTTGCCATTCGGCTAATGCGGCCCGAACGATACCAGCGGTACCGAGCGCCAGAGCGCTAGCCATTCGGCCCAATCCCTGTGGTACAGAAGCCAGATCTCAGCAAATTTGCAATCAGGCCTGCAATACACTCTAAAGTCCCAGCTTAAACGTAGGTTTAGCTTCTCAAAACAATTTTTGAGTGTTCACTTAGTTCTAAAACAGATATGAATTTTAAATCATGTTCACTTATTTCAGTCAGAACATGCTGTTCACTTATTTCGTAAGATATAGACTTTAAAATCCTATATTCATTTATTTTCGAAAGAGATTATGATAAAATCCTATTCACTTAAGTTCAGAAAAGATGTGAATTTTTAATTCTGAAGAAACGTTAATAATTTTAAAAAAACCAGAGATGATTGCAGTTGATACTAAATTTATTTTTTTTTTTTACTTTTCTAATTTCATTTAGTTTCATATTTATTTTCTAAATTAAAATTATGAGAAATAATATTTTTTTAAATACATTTTAGCATCCTTTTTATATTAATATTACATATTTTGTTTACATATTCCTTTATAAATTACATTAGATATTCATGGCAAAAATGGCACAAAAATAATTAAAATAAATTTTAAAAACACTCATATTCAAACATCTTATTAGTTTGAAACACAAATGTAATCCATCAAAATGATATAGGACTTCATATTTTTGCTGAAAATTTCTCGCTTAATTTTTGTTTTATTACTTTTCTTCTCACTTCTTCAGAATTATTAACAAGAAGAATGTATGTATCAACTCTCTTCGTTTCTGTTGACAGCGAATATAGCCGAGGACATTTTCAAAATAATCATTCCCCAAGAAGAAGCAGGCCGAAAAATTTCCATAAACCAACACAAAGAACCGACACGGAATTGTGCAAGTTTCAGATTTCAGAATGTGTTTATTCAAATATCCATAAATTTCATCCATCCATTGTCTCCAGGGATTAAATGGCGTCTCCATTAACTAAAAATGGATACCAGAGAGAACCCTTGAAATTGAACCATAAAGTGCCCCTAGTCTAATTTCTTTCAGCACTAGATTGAAAATAAGAAGCAATTTCTCATTCATTTCAATTTAAATTGCTTTGTAACAAAAGCTCTTTTGATGTATATCTGTTAGATTTTTTAAATAAACAGGAGATTCTATTGACTTGGATTCGTGAAATATTTGAACGAGTTATTCGCATAAGTATTGTAAATAATACCATTAAAATGGAGAAATATTAAAGAATTAAAATTGACTTTAGATTCGAATGAATTTAAATGAATGCTATTTTAATATTTCTTCATTCTAAGTTATTCTAATAAATATTGTTCAATTCATTCTGAGTTCTAACAATACGATATTGTAAATCTGTACTATCAATGCTTTTACTTATGCTAATACTTTAACAGAATGATTGTAACACAGAATTCGTTCAAGAAATATACGATAAATATTTTAACCATTCTGTGGTCTATATGGTACATTATTACTAAATACAGCATCATTTTATTTTACTAACTATAAATAATTATTTCAATAAGATTTTGTTTTGAAAATCTATTATTATT
>BPLR01009793.1:0-198230 GCA_021605095.1 Caerostris extrusa | reverse complement strand
CACAGTGGATCTGGAATGTTGAATTTTCCTAACGATTTCCGAAATGGCATGACCCATGCGTCTAGCTCCAACTAACATTCCGCGTTCAAAGTCTGTTAATTCCCGTCGTGCGGTCATCATCATGTCAAAACCTCTTCACATGAATAACTTGAACAGAAATGAAAGCTCTGCGAAAGCACTGCGCATTTATACCTGTTCTACGCGATGCTACTGCCATCTGAAAATTTGCATATTGCTATCCCATGACTTTTGTCACTAGTGTATATATATATATATAGAAACAAAATAGTTTTGTTTATATATATATATGGAATTTTATATTTATATATTTCTTTTTTGTTAAGCAAACTGAGGCAAATATAAAAAATATCCAAAATTATGATTTCTCAGAAAAAGTGATTATAATTCAAGTATTTCTGCCTGTAACCATGTCCTATTCATAGGCATGCTACATCTGTAATTAAAATTCTCATTATAACAAAAATAAATAACAGTATCAGTAATTACGAAATGCGTAAAACCAAGCTTACATAAATTGGTCTTTAAAGCAGTGAAAAAGTTGATTGAATCACTTCTATCACAAAAAGGAAAAGAGGGAAAATATATTTTCTGAAAACAAAGAATATATATATATATATATATATATATATATATATATATATATATATATATATATATATATGTATATATTTATATATAAATTAGATATATATATATAAATATTTATATATATATATATAAATTAGATAATGAAATAAAATAATCTATTCTTAATTAATATAATTAATTAATATTATCTTTAACACACTTCTTGCTGCAAAAAACAAAACAATCAATAATTTTAATGTTTTTTTCTGTCTCGTAGATGAACACATGTTAGGTATGAGATCGAATGAGTAATCAAATATTTGTCCTGAATTAAATTTTAGGAAAATTTTCAGTTTTATTTTTTTTAAATATTATAATTTAAATATTATTATTTTTTTTAAATTTAACATTGTTATGCTCCACGGACACGACATAAATAGATACAAGTACATATTCTATCAGAAAAAATTAATAAATCTGATTTTTTTATTAGAAGAATTTTCCGGATCTTCTTATTTTATTCATAAGCAATGCAAATTTTACTAACCTTGTGTGTTAAATAATGAAAATGTAATATACATGATCGTAAAATAATCAGAACTTTATAGCTTATAGATGCTTCTTAAATTTAATACATTTAAGAGGTTTTTATTAATAAACGTTTTAGTTTTTATGTCACAGTTGCAGTTTTGAATTGTATTTGAATATTAAAATTTGTTTATTTAAATGTTATTTAATGAAGATATTTCTATATTAATTCATAAATTTCTTCCTAAAATTCATTTATAAAATGTTTATGTATTTAAAATGAATATTGAATAAAATTTCAAAGTTTAATATCTTTATATTTCTTTTAATTTGTGTGGAACTAGATCATTAACTGAAGATTAGCTAAACTGAAATATTTTTAAAAATATTTATTATTAATGAAATACAAAACCATTATTTTTACATCGATCCAATAGATGGCACTACGATTATAAGGAGAAAAGGAAATTATAATTTTAAATTAACAAATTAAAATCGAAATTCAAAATCCATAGCTTTTTTGAACTAACTACGATTATTCTAAAGATAAAATCTTTAATAAATAAACAGTTCAAAATAAAGCAAATTTAATAAGAAATGCCCAGATAAATTTTTATTGAACTAAATATTTTCATTGCTAATTTTAAGTTTTAAATCTATTTTAATAGAGAATAAAATCAGTATTGATTTTAAATATGTTAACATTAACCACTATCTTTACTTGACTAACATTGACAACTGAATGATTTTATTGAATTTTATTTTGTAACTATACATAATTGTATGTATATAAAATTTTGTTCACATAGATTTTATTTATTCTAGAAATAGAATTTAAATGATATTTTGTTCTATGAATATTTCCAAAGCATTTTCTTTGAAAAATTTATATTAGACTACTCGAAAATTAGTGTTAGATATTAATGATGATATTGAATGTTAACAAAATTTTCTTAAATAATTCTTGAATTTTACACGTTAAAAAATGCAATTTATTTAAATATTTATCATTAAAATAATTATCTATATTATTCAAATTATATTTAATATGCATGATTATTTTAATATATTTATAATAATTTTTGAAAATAACAATTTTGGTATTTTCTTTGCTCCTTCCGAGAGATGGCGCCACAGTCTTTATGCCAATTATCTTATTATTATCTTTATGGTATTTTCTTGTTATATTTTTGAATATATTTAAATTATTTTAACTTTCTGACTAGTAAATATAGTGTAAGTATTGATGTTTATTATTATGAATAAATTCAGAAGACATATTTAGTATGAGTAAATCATAATTTTTTTTTAAAAATAGAAAAATTACAATTTCCTACAAATATAAATTAATAATGCCTTTAAGGCAAAAAACTTTTGCCATTGAAAAACAAATATATATATATATGTCTAATAAAAATATATAAAATATTATAAAATTCTTTAATTATTTTTAGTTCTAATAAATCTTTAAAAGTTAAAATAATTTCGTCTTTCTAATAAATTTTGTATTATTATTTTTTTTGTTCATAATCAATATACTTAATTGTTTGGGAAAACAAATGAAATTGTTAATTTTATCATGAACAATATAAACGAGAAATTAACAACTTCTGTTTGATTTGAAATAGTTAAAATTGCCCTTCTATAAATATTTAATCTAAAATAGTTTCTCTACCCTTTTACTAAAATTATTTATTCCTAAAAATTTTCTTAAAATGCATCACATTTTCGATATACAGTCACTAAGACTGCTAGATTTTTTATTGAAAATCTTTACTAATTATATTTACTTTGGAAATTTACTGCTTGATAAAAAAACATTACTTTTTTGTACTTCTTTCAATCAATAAGGATTTTTTTTTATTTAAAATGTGAGAATAAATTTGTAGCAAGAAAGAATTCATTAAAAAATTTAACTGTTAAAAAAGGAGGTTTGATTAATTTAAAAAACTTAAAAATTTTAATAATTTAAAATAAAATAAAATTTTTTTTTTTTTTCCCTCTTTTTTCCTAGACTATTTATATATCTTCGATTAAACTTTTTATTACTTTTTAATATTATATAAGTGAAATATTGTGACATAATAAAACTGAAATACTTATTGAGAATTTATAAAATAAAATTTATTTTTATTGTCAACTGAAATTTCTCTCGAAAGATATATTTGAATTCTCTATTAATTTAGATTCATTTCAATATACTGATTGAAACTTTCAATGTATAACATTAATAAACAATGCATAAAATAATAAATTAATAAATAAATTATTAAACATAAATAATTTTAAGAATATTTTACAATAAAATTAGTAATACTATATCCATTTATAAATTCTATTAAAAAACATTTCTTTTTTAATTATCAATCCCATTTTTTGTAGGAAAAATAAATTCTACTAATAATTTTAACGATCTAATATATTCCTTTTTTTGAAAATTGACTGATAAATTCTTCTCTGTCTCAAACTTGACTTATATCATAAATCTCCATCTTTAACTCCATAAATGAAAAAGACGATAAAAATGCCATAGTTAAAGATCTAAGAAGAAATGTACCATTTTATAAGCTCCATTATTACTGATTTTATAACTGTTCTATTTAATTACTGATTTAATCTATGAAAATATTCTAGCTTATTGAGTTTCAAAAATATTTATTCTTTCAAAAAGCACGTACGTTTAATAAAAAGATACATTCTCAAATGTATTGAAATTTTATTTTAACTGAAACATTGATAATTAAATTATTGTTTTATTAAAACTATAGGTATATCATAAAAAATTAAATTGCTGCATGAAATCAAATTCTTTATTTATTTACAATTCTGATAGTAATTAACAGACATTTCATTTTTTTTTTACATTTAGAATGAATACAAAATAAGGGTCTCATCTGGTTTTAATTAGAAAATTATGTTGCTCTACATAATTTTTTTAATGCTCAGAATCACAATATTTACTTTTTATGGTAAGGAAGGATCAACATTTAAGATATATTCAAAGGAAGTGGGAACATTTAGATGGATATGTATTTAAAATATTTAATAAATAAAAAGTTTTCTTCATAAATTGTGTTTGTGAGGATTTTGCTAATCATAAATTTTATAAAATATATTATTGAAAAATTGAAAATTGAAAAAATTGAAATTCTCATAAACAAAACTCTTCTAAATCCTTTCACGTATTAAAAATACATTTTCAAAAAATTAAATTAACTGAATCTACCTTCGATGTATTTGTTATGTTTTTTTCGAATTATGCTTTTATCCATTTAAATATCTTAGAATCTTTCATTTAAAACACTCTGATTATTAATGTGATGTTGTATAAATTAAGAAGTTTGCTTCCATCAATGTTTCATCATGATTAAATAAAATAGTATCAGTATTATATAAATTGTATCAATATTTTATTATAATAGATAAATAAATAGTTTGATTTGTTACAATTGCAAAATAATTAAAATGTAATGAATAACTTCAAATGGAATTGGAAATAAGAAATAATATGGATGATTATGATATTAAATCTTGTCTAACTAATTTTAATCTGTCATGAATAAATTACATCTAATATACCTTTAACATTCTTGAAAAATATTAAAAATATTCAAATTATATTAGTAATTATTAAAATTATTAATCTTATTAAATATTCAAATCCCTTTTTAAAATAAACTAAATCATTTAAAGAACAATGCTTTTTGGAAGACTTATGTTAATTTTTTTTTGATATTACGATGAAAAAAAAAAATTTTTTCATTATTTGGATCATTATCTATATTTATGTTTTATTTTATTTTAATATAATACATTGAAATCAATAATTAATCAATGGATTTTTATTCAATCTGCGGTTTTATATTAATTTAATTTTTATATTTGATTTATGTCTTAAATATTTATTGTAAAAATTAAAATCACATTATAAGAATGCCCTTCAGCTTTCATACAGATTAGCCTTATTTATATAATTATAAATAATTAAGTAAATTTAATTCAGGCAACGAATCCTAATTAACATAGAATAATACGACGAGACCGAAATCCATTCATGACAAGCATTTCCCTTTATCTAATTGCATTTGGATTTAAGAGGTTAGCTACTGTGCAATACGGATGTAAATTCGGAAGACATCACTAACAATTTCCAGCCTGCACTGGTATTCTCAGATGAGATCAACTCACATACCTGCACAAATAATCTGCGAGTTAATTCGCTCGCACTGCATCATCAACATCATCAGCTTTGTACAATAATGACACAAAACCAGGCCAAATGCTACAGTCTAAACAAGAGGTGAACTGCGGAATGGTAATCAGTACAAGTGATGATTGCGGAAACAAGGCCTGATGATTTCCAAGGGTATGGGATTATCAAGAAGTTTAATTTGAATGTAATGATATTCATAATATGTTTGTTGATTTTTGAGTAATTATAGATGATTTTTTTATAAAAAATAATATTTTTAATTTTGTTTATAAAATAAGAAAATGTATATTAAAAGATTTTGGTACTAGATTATAATTGAATTTTATGAGAAAATAATACTAAATAATGTATCGAAAATTTCTGTATTAACTGTTAATATTTTGTATTTGAGGAGTAGCATTATCTTATAGAATTAAGTTTGAAATTTGGAAAATAAGGAAAAATATTTTGAATATGTATTCAAATTTTGAAGGAAGAGAAAAGCATTTAAGCATTTGCCGATATTGATATTTATGTTTTATGTTGATATTCTTATTTATTTTTATTTTATTATTTATTATTATTTATTTTTATTTTTATTTATGTATATTAGTATATACATATATATATATATATATATGTATATACGTTATATATATATATATATATATATATATATGTGTGTGTGTGTGTGTGTGTGTGTGTGTCTATTTATTATATTTTCTGCCATTAAATTTTAGCATTACCTCAAATATGTATTGGGTAAAAATCATTATTTATTATACAAATAAAAAAAAACATTGTTTTTGCATAACTGAAACAATAAATAAATTTCAATGGTTTGCATTGTAAAAACAACAGGAGATTCTTAATTTTTATGGTGCTAATTTAATTATTTGTATATTAAGTATTCAAAACATCTATTATATCTGTGGTCTCAATTTTTTATTAATTTTACTGCAAATTGTTAACGAATGAATTTTCTGCACTGTGAATTATTGTTTTTTTTTTTTTTCAATGAAAAATTATTCATGATAAAATTATAAATTTTGCTGCCACATGGAGTGAAAAAAATTTTTATGAGATTTAATTAACACTTTTAATTTTTGATTTTACTTTTTGTAAATTATCACTTTTTCAATTAATATATACTGCATTATGTAATTACTGCACCAAACATATTATCATATATCTTACTTAACAAAAATTAATTTTTTACCATTGTAATAAAAATATTTTTTAAATATTATTTATTTTTTGGCAAACAGTTTACGGCAAGTGGTGCCATCTCTTCGGCATTAAGTAAGTGAAAAGTATTGTTCCATACTTTAGTTCACCTTGTTACGTTTTTTTACTCAGAAAAAATATGCATTGTTACTCATTTAAAGGTTCTCGTTCATTAATACAATCACATACATTAAGAATACAATATTTCAAAAGATATATTTTATAGAAGAACCCATATTTATAACTATTCCAAGTTAAAAATATTATGCATAAAGTTATTATTTTAAATTCCAATCTTTGTTAATTCAGGCATCTCTGAAAGAGTTTTAATTAATTTATAATTCAACGATAACTTTACTTAAAACTTTATATATCAGAGTGAAACATGAAAATGTATTAAATATATTATTAATAAAAGAAAATAATTAATATTATTTCTGTTTGTATTTAATTTCATTAATTTCACTATCTTAATTTTTGATATTAATTATAATTTGCACTATTTATGCCAATAAAATCAATAATATATTTTTAATATTTTTACATCATAATTTTTTTTTACATAAAAGTCAGATTAGAAAACAAATTCAATTTTAATGCACAAATATTTTTTTAATAAATCTAAGTTTTCGAAATAAAAAGCATCTTAAATGAATTTTAAAATTGTTTTAATTAAAAACTACATTGCAAAGATAATAGTATTGTATTTGATAATAGTATATCATTGTATAGATAGTACTTCCTATAAAAATAAAAACATCATGCTTGCAAGTTTCATTTTTAAGTTTTTATTATTTTTTATGTTTCATCAAAACCACGGGTAGCATTTTTATTTATTTCTCTAAGTTTAATATCATGATTAATATTTTATTAAAATGAAATTTAGTTTATAATTAATATTATGCAAATACATTTGTGTATTGATTTTTAATAACTTTTTTTCCCAAATTTTAAACAAACGTAAGCTACCTTTATTTTTAATGTTTTCAAGTTACTTAATTGATTAGTTAATATAGAGTATACAATTTATAAGAATTTTTCTGTTAGCGTAAGTTTGTTTTTGTTTTTTTTTTTTAATAATTTTAAGTTTTCTTATTATAATGAATAATGAATAACTAATAATAAATTAAATAATACTAATTAAATAATGAATTGTAATCATTCATAAATTACTAAAAAAAAATTACTATTTACTATTTTATTTGAGTATTAAAATTATTATTAATTAAAATTAATACGATTATTAAACTAAAAATTACTATTACTATTGTAATAATTTTTAGCTTTTATTACTATTATTACTAAAATTACAATTTTATTGTACTAATTGAAATTTATAGCTATTTATTAAATTAAATATTATTTATATTACTATAAAAATTATTAAAATTGCTGTTACTATTAATAAATTATTACCATTTTAAAATTACTGTTACTATAATTACTATTACTAAAAATTACTATTTACTAAAATTACTATCCCTATTTTTTTTTTAAAATTACTATTTAAAGTTTCTTTATTTGCATGTTATTATATTAATCAGTTTTTTGTGTAATCATATAGGTTTGTGAGCGTTATTCTAATATTCACAACGATTTTTTAAACAACACAACAGCATATTATAAAAAAATTACATATTTTTAATGCAAATTTTAAACTATTAAAAAATTTAAACGATTAATTAAAGAAATAATTTTATATATTTCAGAAACTTTAGTTTTAAAAACTGCAAACTACTTTTATTAATTTAAAGAAATTAGTATTAATGAAAATATTTTTCATCATAAATTTTGATATTATATTCCATTATTTTTGTAAAAATTAAAACTTTAAAAACTAATATTTCATGTAAATATTTTGTTTATATATATATATATACATTCAAATTTTAATACATTGACATTTTTATTATTGTGCGGAATTCCTTAGCAAAAAAAGTAAAATTTCTTCTTTGTATGTAAAAATGTAAATATCTCTTCAAAAGTAAAATTTCTTACTGGTTATCTAATTTAAATTTTATAGTACCTGATGCTAAAATCAGGTTTTTATTTTTACGCTAACAACGAATAGAAATTTATTTTGGTTGTAATCATATTTCCAAATCTAACTCCTGGCTTCTTGATAATGTGTGCATGCATGATACTTCAGATTTAAATTAGCTGGCGGCATTTATCGCAATCACTGCTTCAGAAAACAAGGAGACTGAATGGTGATTGAAAAAGCAAGTGTTAGCTTCTATGATAGTAAGGATAATTCCAGGATTTTCTAATATACAATTTGAAAATATAGGATTGTTAACATATACTTCTTCCAAACCGGTCGATGGAGCTATTCGTATTTCACAATATCCAACATATTACTTGAAAAATATTATAATTCCAGCTTTGAGATTAACTATTGAATTTAATGTAAATAGAGTTTTTAAGTTTGAAATTTTATATTTAAAATTTTTAAGTGCTTTATAAAGAATTTTTTGTTGTCGTTGCTGTATGTCGATGGGCTTTGAGTTCTTATATGTACCACGATGGATCACTAAGAACATGAGGACGAAAAGAATGCGGCAGATGAAGGCGTATATTGCCTTCCGAGAAGGCTTTTAGAGATCTAATAAAGGGTTTTAATCATATGTGAACATGATGTTGTCCTGGTTAGGGGTCCGTGACGTTTTTTGAAAATGAGGACCAAGCTCAAATAAAAACTCCATTTCAAATTTTGGGGAAATATAGTACTTTGGGCCCCTTAACTCTTGAAATGCTTCATGAAAACGTTAATATTAAGGAATTTTCTGGAGAATTTGGCTTTGTTTGATTTTTTGTAGCAAATCACTTTTCAATTGTTTATTTAAACATTTGTAGTATATCCAATAGCTATAAGTTCTTGTAATGCGTTGATCAATTCCATTCTCTGAAGTTTCACGTTTATCCCTTTTGACATTTTCCCGTACTTATGGAGCTGTATAGTGCTTCTTATTGTATTTGTGTTTATATATTTCATTCTTCATTTATGCCAAGAATTTTCAAATATTGATGTATTCTTTTTGGCTATTGAATGTTATAGTGTTTTTGTAGAATTGGGAATAATTCATTCTTCATTACGACTACATTTATCTTACTTTTTGTATATTTTTTTAGAGATTCATGAACAATTCATTCTTCATGATGTTTTGGATCTATTCAACAATGATATATTCATATGGTTATTTGAATTTGGCCATTCTTGTAATATTCCAATCAATTGCTTCATATATCTTGAATTATTAAATATTGGCATATTCCTGAGTTTATTCATCTGTTCTACGAATGTTCACAGAAGATAAGTTGAAATTTGCGAGCATATTTCAGTTGTTAATATATATATATATATTTTTTAACTATTACAATTTTTTTTCAAGTAACCAATTTTTTTTCCTGTCCCTTTTTTTTTCCTTCCACGGTTGAAAAACAAAACTTGAAAATTGTCCACCAGACAGTGCAAGAGATTCGAGATACAAATGTTGCAATAATCAAATCCATGTATGCCTAATTTTGAAAACAGTGTCCGCAGACAGAATGGCTCCAGCGAAATTAAAATGAGCCCGTGCGTCACTCTAACTGCTGACGCTATTACTGGGCCATGATTCAGACACTATATTAAATGTAAATTTTCCGGAAATCAATTTTCTATATCAGGAATTTTATATAATTTTTTAACGTGATATCTAACATCTCTTCATCGTTATTATTATTATTATTTGAAATATTGAACAGTTTTATTTTATTCGATTCAAAGCAATTTATTTACATAGACAGAATTTTTTTAAATTACTATAGTTAATTTTATCATATTACGAATAAAACTAAATATATGTAAATATTCAAATAAAAGGAATTTAAAAAAAAGAATTATAAATTCATTTAACATTAATTGTAATGAAATATTTGTGTCAATAAAAAATTTTTCTACTCATATATCAAAGATATTGTATATATATTTATTTAATGCCTTACAAAATATATTTGCAGATAATAATTTATTTATCACCCGTCTATGTTGACTGTCGAGACAACAAATTCTTTTCAAAAAAATTGTCAAGAATGTCGTTTCTGTAGTTGCTGCAGTATATAATTTATGATACGTCGAAAGTATTCATACAAGAAGGCATTTTCTGTATAATAATGCACATATACCAAAAAAGAGAAGTCAAAGACGTTGTATTTCCATAGATGTAAATCATGGAAACATTGTATTTAAAAATATTAGATTATTTCAATTTCATTGCCACTTCATTACTTCCTTAAAATATAAAAATGCTGAAACGACTCTCCAACATTAAATAACTATTTTATCATAAAAGCTTTTCATAACAAAAAATATGCATGTATTTTATTTTGATATTAATTATATTTTTTAACATATATTTAATATTTGTAAGATCGAACATTATTTTCACAATTACAAACACATGCTAAGCAAATTCAACTTGTTGTAAAATATACTATATAATTTAAAAACTTCTTGCTTGCTTATGGCATATTTTTGTTTGGAAAAGATGCTTGCTTATGGCTATAAAAGCAAAGAGAAAAAACTATTCTTTGTATATAACGTTACCAAACAAAACTAATCAATATTTATCACCATTACTATTTTTAAAGTTATTGGCCCATATTAACAAAAGAGTAAGCTAATTTGAAAATAAAGAGCATAAAATAAAATCTGGTATCGAATTTTGCTTCTGTGGGATTGAGAAAAATTTTCAATCAAATTAAATTCCAATTCAATAACAAATGGTTCCATTCAAGTTCCTAAAATTCATCCCAAAATTGAATGAAAAAAAATATTGCATTTACAAAGAATAGTTAAAATATTTAATATAACTGTAAATAAATACATTTGTTTATTTTAAACAGCATTTATTATAGTTTCAAAGTTCCATGAAAGGAATATTTTATAAAAAGACCAGTGTCGAATTTTGCTTTTGCATGATTCAGAAAAACTGTTTAATGGAATTAAATCCAAGTCAATATTAAAACGGTTCCTTTAAAGTTCAAAAATGCATCCCAAAAGTGAATGAAAAATATTGGATGAAACAAAGAATAGTTAGCATATTAAATATAATTGTAAATAAATCAATTTGTTTATTTTAAACCGCCTTTTCTAGTTTCAAAGTTTCATTAAGGGAATAATTTATAAAAAAAACAGTGTCGAATTTTGCTTCTGCGTGATTAAGAAAAAAAACTATTCAATGAAATTAAATTCCAAGTCAATATTAAATGGTTCCATTAAGTTCCAAAATTGCATCCCAAAAGTGAATGAAAAATATTAGATTTACAAATAACAGTTAACATACTAAATATAGTTGTAAATAAATACATTTGTTTACTTTTAAAAAGCATTTATTGTAGTTTCGAGGTTCCATTAAAGGAATATTTTATAAAAAAGGCCAGTGTCGAATTTTGTTTCTGAATATATGAGGGAAAACTGAAATCCCAAAATTGAATGAAGAAGAAATATTAGATTTACAAATAATAATTAATATATTAAATACAAATATTGCAAATAAATCAATTTGCTTATTATAAAACCGCCTTTATTATAGTTTCAAAGTTCCATTAAAAGAATATTTTATTAGAAAATTATTAAAATAAATTAAATCTTCATTTTGTAAATTTAAAAAGCATTTTAAAATAAATATTTAGAAAAGGAAATTTTAAGAGATCATTATAATAAATATTTTATAATTATTATCAATTTTGCTATAAAAATCCTTATTTCTTAATCTCGCATTTATGTCATGGAATGTGTAGGAAAAGATTAAAGTTTCAGGAAATTGAAATCCTATCACGTATATCTGACTGAAGGAGCAGCGGGAAACGTATTTGTCTGCTTTCAGGTCATTCGAGAACAAAAAAGAAAAATGAATTCAAAACGAAATGGCCTATTGTTGTCAAAACGTATGATATATGCTTCGAAAAAGGATTTTTCAAAATGCAGATTCCCAGAAATAGTGGGGGCATTTCCTGAATTTTTAAAGGTCATTGAATTAAAAACATTGAAGTCATTTTATATTTCTTTTGGACAGTCCTCGACTTAAAGTACTAAAAAAATAAATTTAAATAATAATATTAAAAATATAGGATGTTTAAAAATAGGATGTGGATTTCAATTTTTATTCATTTAAAATTTAGATGAAGTCGAATCGATCGATTCAAATATTTGAATGAAATGCAAACTTTTGATTCTTTAAAGCTACAATTTTTAATGTGCCTTAAGGACTTAAGCTGCAATCCTTTATGTGTCTTAAATCATTAATCCTTGATGTGCCATTCAAAAATGCACATTAAATATCCAATATTTTTCAAATTTATATTTATTTAAATCAATAAAAATCAACTTATCAAAAGCCAATACAAATGTTTCACAATATATATTTTTTAACTTATTTACAAGCAGTCTTACGTCCTTCATATTAAAAATTTTTAGTTGAAGTTATTATCAAATTCTTTGTATTTCACATCATTTATTAAATTATAAATTATTTATCACATTAAAAATTGTAATGTAAATTACTATTGTGTTACACATTAACGCAACAATAAATTGGAAATTGTATTACACATTATTTATCACATTAATTACTTTATTATCACATTATTTATCAAATTCGGTGTAAGAATTTAATACGATAAATAAAGTGGAATTTAATTCATTATAAGACACTTGTAGAAAATCTACAACTGGTATTGAGGGTTGAATAATTTCAGTCATTAAAACATAGAAAGGATTTTGTGATTCTCAGTTGTATAATACTGACGTTTAAGTGAAATCTTAAAGTATTGAAGTTTGAAAGCCAATTGGGTGAAAGTTAAACTGTTTTTTCTAAGACGATGATAAACATCGTGAAGTTTCCTTTATCAAATTTAACTAAAATACTGCTTTTTTTATTTAATAGTTAAATTCGAAATTTTTAAGCAATTGTAAATTTTTTTTATAAAATTTGGCTATCTCAGTCTTTTATGTTGAGGTAAACGAGATAATCTTGTATTTAACAGTAAATATGTAAAGTTTTCAAAGATTTTTATCTAATGATTTATTGAAAATAATTATTCAGTCCTGATAAACCGATTTGTGCTCAATCAGTGGAGGTTAGATGGCCTGTTTCTATTTATTTATGTTTTGACATTTGTTATTTTTATGTATTTATGTTTAAACTTCAATCTTCAATCGTATTGATTATATGTTCATGAAATGTTGTCACTTTCTACATCTTCCATCCTGAATTGGATTGGTCTGTTTTTTCTGAATGATTCGGTTACGTTCGGGGTTACGTTGGTCACCTAAAAATTATCATGTACAGGTAGTGTTTAATCATACTCTAGAACTAGAAAGTAAGAGATATATTTGTGAACAGAAAAATGAAATAACAGATGGCTAATAAAAATAAACCAAAAAAATGTGAAATTTATTTAATGATACCACAGTATACTTTAACATCTGATTCTTTTTAACATTTATAAAGAATCAGACATTTTTTAAGATACTTTGTATATCTAAGTAACTAGCCGCTTACATGGCGAGTATATATTACCCGAGCCGCTTACCTAGTATACTACTTAGTATATTCCCCGAGTATTTATATTGTCTATATTTTGTTAGGCATGGAATTAATAACAGAAGAATGGATAGAAGGTAAAACAGAAATAATTTTACTGACAAGTATTTAAAAATATGCGAACTTCATATAAATTACACAATAAAAAAATTTTCAAATTCACTCTAATATTAATTTAATTCAAAACCTGATTATATTTTACACCTCTAAATATATTTGTATCATGTTTTGAATATTTGTGAAATGCGTAAATAAAAATATATATTACATATACATGAAATAATTGAAAAGTAAAATAAGAAAAATGTTTCCAAGACATTAACTTTTTTTAAAGCTTTATAGTTAATATTGAGTAAACACATTTGGCACAAATTAGTTCGCAGGTGTGACAGCGCCAGTTTGGCCGTGGGGCTCTAAAAACAAAAATGTGATAGCTATTACTTCTATTTGGTGTTTTATGTTAGAAATAACTGATTTCAATTTGAGCTTTAGAAAGAAATGAATTATTTTTTAGATTTTGAATTTGTGTTTATTTGAGAAATGAATTATTTTTTTTTATATTTTGAATTTGAGTTTTATTTGAGAAATGAATTTGAGTTTTAGTGAAACACGTTATATTATTTTCAGCTTTGATGCTGCTTATGTTCGTCAGTTCTGCTAATAACATTTACTATATATATCCAAAAATGCTTTGTCATTTCTTCAGTGAAAAATGAATAAAATTGTTTTTCGATGCAAAATTGGGGATCAGAACAAGCCTGGGGTTCCACATATATGCTTTAGTTCGCCTTCAAAGAAACATTTTATGTGACTAAAATGCAGAAAGTAAATTACAATGTCATTTGCCATTCCTATCATGTCGAGGGGAGAAATTGATAAAATAAATTACTACTACATCTGCATGGTCCAACCTATTTCGTAGAAGAATTTTGAAGAAACAAATGTCCAAAGTTCAAAACCATTAACTATCTGCAATGTGACAAATTCTTCATGAAGATCTTCTCATTCCGGAGTTTTTTTTAGTTGATCACGAGGAAGATAAAAAATAGTATGATGCTATACTGTATGCAAATACATCAAATAGAAAAGGGCGAAAATTTTCGAAATCATTCCTAAAGTATCAAAAATCTCAGAATTCTATTTAGAGAAGAAATTGTGTTCGCTAATGGTCTTGAAAAAAATTGGTCAAAAGATTCAACTTCTCAGAAGATGATCTCTGTTCCTGTGAAGAAATTAGAGAACCGTTCCAGTATGCGACTACTTGTCTTCTTACAGAATCAGAGCATCTATCTTAAATTCCCTTCTAGGCCTTTTAACATTCATTAGCGTAAAAATATAATTTACAACTCAACGAGCAGATGGACAATCTTCAAATCAAGGAAACAAGTTTTTTTAGAAGTAAATGAACATTTAATCATCCCCAGAAACTATTACCCCTTAAAAACAAATTGATATATTTGCGACCATTCTATCAACCTCTAGGTAATATTTAATTTTTCATATAATTAATACAGTCATGAAAAACTGTATTCCATGCTAAACTTTTTTTCCCACCTGTTTATCAACATTAATTAATCCTTCTTCATTGATACTTCGCGTTTCCCTAATGTTTTTCTTGATTTCATAGTTACTGTTATTTTGTTATTATAGCATTTTTTTTTTTCTGTATTTTATCGCTTTGCATTTTTAAGTGTATTTTTCTCCACCCACATCCCTTTTAACTGGTAGTGGGTTATAAAGCCCTGGGACAAGGGCACAGTAAAAGTTTGCAAGTAAATCAAAATAACAATCAGATGTTTTTATGTAAAGATCAACGAAGAAATACAATAACTGTAATTACTGATACAAGATTTGTCCTTAAAACCTACAATAAGCGAATTATATATATGTGAATCATTTAATTAAATTAAAAATTATAAATATTATTAATTTTACTTATGTAGCTCTAACTTCCCACTGACAATTATTTGTTGTTGTGAATCCAGCATGCTAGTGAAATTCATATGCAGCGATTTCAAATGTTTTTCAGTTAACTTGATCGGAAAATATTTTTGTTTTGTATTTTGTATATTTTCGTTTTGGAGAATTCTTTTTCCCACAGATAAGTAGTTTCGAAAGGGGGAAAAATCCACCAGCAAATTTATGCAACTTATCAAATAGTGTGAGTGGAAGATTCATAAAATTCCAGAAATGATGAGTTTAAATATTTTTCTTTAAAAAAATATCTTTACTCTGCAAATCAATAATTTCCATTTGAAGGTGTGGAGCAAAGTTTTCTATGTTGGCGTTAAAAGGATTTTAAAAAGTCTTGATGTAGTTTGCAATTGCATCAAAATTTAAAAAGGAGACTAATAATTTATTTTTAAGTGTCAGTTTCGAAGTGGAGTCTGCTGATTGAATGTTTGCTATCCATCAAAATGCGTGAAACATTTTCTATCCAATTGCAATTGAAACAAAACAATTTTTGTCAAAAGGAGTTATATGCGAGTGTATAATTCAGACAAAAGCTGGTTTTGTCATTGCAATTTTAAATTAAGTTCATTTATATGTTTAAATATGTATAAAATTAAAACTTCTATAACCATTCATTGCTTTGTAACTCATTCCGAAAACGATTCCTGTAATACAATGTTATTTCGATTATTGCTCATAGCTTAAAATATCGCTTTAGAACTTTTCCGCAGTTAAGAAAATTTACTCTGGAGAAAAATGGCTTACCATATTATACTAGTTCTTTGAATGGAATCGGGGAATTGATTATGACCGAACGCATGCGATCTGACGCAATTAACATCTAACATGGTTGGTTCTTAAAGTTCTACAATATCCAGGCCGAAGATTGTTGATGAAGGATACAATGTATGATCAATAGTTTTTAACAACCATCAATTTATACGGTCTTTAATGCAAGACAAACGTCACTTTTACTTTTTTCAACACATTTTTGCCACCATCAATAGTAATACACTTCAGTTTTTTCCATTGAAGGTTGATTATTTAACATCATTTTCAGCGTCTTTAAAAATTTATTTTCTAGTTTCTTTATTCATTTCGTAATTTTGTATATATCCCACTAATAAAAAGAACAATTGAGCAGTATTTGAAATATGTTTGATTTATCCAGGGACAAAGAGAAATTTTTAAGTGCAATATATTGAGTTAATATTTTTGAGTTAATATAAAATTGAGTTAATATATTTTGAATTAATATAAAATTGAGTTAATATATTTTTTCATTATATTAGTATTCGAACCAAGATGTTTACTGACAAAACTAATAATTTTTACTAAATTAGTTTTTTCTGGACATATCTTCTTCTGCTGCAGTCATGCAATCTTTGATTAATTAGCCATTAGTAATTAAGTTCCCATGTTTTGCTAATGAATTAGCCATATGGAGACCAGTACAAGTTGTTATTTCGTGTTCAGCATTTACTTTCTTAAATAATAATTGCTGAAATTTTAATCAGAGTTTCAAAATCAACATCGCAGGCATGTAATATTTTAACTCTTACAGAATTAGTTTTGAATGTTGTGTATTTTTATATTCATATGGAAATATAAATCAGCTACTGGATTTTCGTTTCTAAATCAATTGAATTAAATTAAAAATATTTTCAAGGATTTCTATTCATTGTTTATGATTCCTTTATTGTTACTGTTTATCCAGTTTCATTGAGACTTCCTTATATAAAAAATAATTATTTAATTCAACTTATACTTGGAAAACAATCCATCATTTAATACTATTTCCTTTACTTTCATTTAATTCGTTATTTTCTTTTTCAGAAATTTTTAATGAACTCCATTTTCTAACCATAAAAGCAAATAATAATAACACTACAGAAGTACATTAAACGAAATGAGAAAATTCAGTTGCAGATTTATAAAGAATGGGGAATGTTAAATCCATAAAAAAACTTTTATAAAAAAAAACTAGGTAAAAATTTATTTTTATTACTTACGCAAAACTTGCAAATGTTATCTTAATAAGGAATAAGCCTTAACATATTTATTTTCAAGAAGGTAAAGAATTTGCAAATGTTACTTTTAAATTATTAATGTGCTTTTAGATTAAAGATGATCAAAAGATTATTGTACACCCATAGATTTTAAATAGAAAACCTACAAAGAACCAGACGTAATTTTAAGGGAGAAATTTTATACAATCATAAAAAAAAAAATATATTTTTCATTTGAAAGAGATTAAATAAATTCTTTTTCTTGGGTAATTAATTCTTTTGTTGTACTTTCTTTTAGCTTACAGCTTAAGTCCTATTTTTACTAAACAAAAAGAAGTAAGAAAACTTAATATTATTTTCCTTGTGTCATTATTTATATTTTTTTCTGCTTTTATTCTTTTTGTTTCAATGTTCCGTTAATATATACTGAAGTGTAAAAGTCATGGGAAACCTCCTAAATATCGTGTAGGACCTTCAATATCCGGAAGAAGTGCCAAAATTCGACATTGTATACAAAATTCAACAAGTAGCCGGATGTTTCCTGAAGACATTTTCTGCCATGCTGCCTCTTCGATCATTCATAACTGCAAAAGTTTCTGATGCAGAATTTTCTGTACCAACTAACTTTTCAATAATATCCCTTAAATGTCCGATGATATTGTCTAGCAAACTAGGTGGCGAAATCATTCGCTGATACTTGTCGCAATATTCTTTACACCAATCATGATCGATTTTAACCCGGGACATGGTGAATTATTATGTTAGAAAGGGATACACTATACAAATATATTATATTTATACATATACAAATACATTATATTTATTTATACATATGCATTTATACATATACAAATGCATTATTATTTATGTAAATAAGTGGATACAAATGGTCTCCAAGTAACTGAGCATCAGTATTTCCAGTGAATTATTGGTTCACTTTGATCAGAGGACTCAGCCATGCCATGTAAAAACATTCCACATTATTATGCTGTCGCGGTCAGCTTTATTGACAACTTGAGTCTATGATCCTACGCCATATTCAAACTCTACCATCAAATCTTAACAACTAGAGTCATCACTCATTTAACCAAACAATATTTTCTCAGTAATCTAGAGTTCAACTGATATATTCATGAATCCAACTGATATGTTCACGAGTTCAACAAGGAGTTGCAAACGTTTTTTATCATCAAAATGTTAGTGAGATTTTAATTAGGGGTTGTTATATCAAATACGCATGTGAGGAAGTTATGTCTGAAAGGGATCCTCAGCAATGCACTCATTTCTTAATTATATCACTTCTTTCTATAATGCTTAATAATTTTGGAATGAATTTGTACATATTCTAATTAATTATGTAACAGGGGGTAAGAGGATATTACTTAGAACCTATACCTATGCCTATGCCTTTGTCAGAAATTTATCCCCGAAGATCATGGGTTACAATATAGAAAATATAAAAAAAAAATTTCATGAAAGTGCTATTAATATATCATGCATAGATCTAAATGGACCATGTGCCAATTTCTCACATTCGGAAAAGTTTTAAATATGTATAAATGTTCAAAAACTTTAATTATAATTGTTATTTTAAGAAAAAAAAAAGAATCATTACTTTTTATGTATAAAGAGAAAGAGTTAAAAATACTATAGAAGACATACTGTTATTTAAAATATATGATATAATATATGATACCATGTAGTACATAGCAAAACAATTGTTTGTTCCTATTCTAAAAAGAATTGAACTCTGAAGTAGCGGTTTATGATTATAATATTCTGATAAATTATGTATTACAATATTATTACAAAAGCACTTTTAAATTTAAATTTTTGGAGTCATCTTTAGTGTCTGATTTTTTATTCTTTATCTGCATAGTTACAAAAAAAATGTAATTGTTTTTAATTAGTTTTTCTTATAAATAATGACATATTATAGCTAAATAAAATAAATTCACAAATGCAATTTAAGAAAATATTGTGCTTTATTTTATAGAAATAATTAAATATTTTAATGAAAGTCATATCTACAACCCACAATTTTTTTTTTTAATTTGAATTATTTTCGGAAAAAATACAACATTTCTGCTATTTGACAATTTGACATTTACAAGAAAATTAAAACTGCATTTTATTATTATATTTTTAACTAATAACATTAAAGCAATGCATAACAAACAACTAAAAATATCTCATTAATATTGTAAAATGTTACTAAAAATAAGATAAACTTCTAAGTAATAGTATTAAACTGCTTGTTTTGTTCTAAACAATATATTAAAAACTATAGATATATATTGTATATACTTCTGAGAAATTGATGTTGATAACCTAAGTTATACAATATCTTATTTCATGTTTCCTTACATCATGACATCAAAAAAATAAATCCGGCAGCAAAGAACAAAAATGACGGATTTAAAATATCCGTCATTCTCTCTTCCATTCCTTATCTTAAATCTCGTAAAACCATGATTGATATCTCGGGCGCATGGAAAAGAATATGAGAAGAGCTCTTATTGAAACGAATTGCTTCGAAAATTCAGCATTGCAGGAAATCTTTCCATTCCGCATCTTTTGAAATTGAAAGATTTGTACCGAAATTTTATATCGAGCATCACAAACTCCTTTTGTAGAAATAAATCTGCTGTGTATGGATAAATGCACCAAGCTTTTTTAATTTTTTCAAATTGAAAGTAATAAAAAATATTTGTGTGTTTTTAAACACAAAAAGAATGCTTGTCACTTTTTTGAATGAAACTAAAGTATTATTATAAATTTTGTAATATATTTTTGGTAACAGTGACTTTTTCATTTTGAATATAAATGTTTTGCTCAATTTGCTGCCTTAAATTGCTTTATTTTGTAAAACAAAAGGATGTTTTTATAATACTGTTATTATTTGTAAAAAGGGCTAAAACTTTTGAATGGATGGAAAAGAAACAATCAGTTTCTTCCTTAATCTAACATAGGAAATAAATTTTACTAGACTTTAAGAAGTAAGACAATGTGGCGTTTTATTGCGTGGTACTTTCTTGAATGTAACCAAAATGTTGTTCTAAATTTCTGAAATATATTCGAAAATAGTAACGCTTTCATTTTGAATATACAGATTTTGTTCAATTTACTGATGTAATTCGTTTATTTCATGAAAGGAAAATAATAATTTTTTTGTAGTATTGTTATTTGTTTTGATTTTTTAATTTGAAAAAGTATATATACCTGATGCAAAAGAACATTTATCTACGTATATTTTAATTCTTCTACTTCTTCATTTTCACAGCAAGTCCATGGTCGGCGCTAGACACTCGGCCATTCAGGCCCTGATCAGCGATTATCATCGACATATTTTCTGGAACTACACCTGATGAAGGTCTTCTCGTGTGTTCTTGATCCAACAGAGAACTGACCTTCAACGAAATTCTGTAAACCATCTAAATACATTACCAAGAAAAGAGCTATATGCTAGTTGTAGGCGATGAAGGCATTCTTCTTGATTTAACCCCACTTTAAAATCATAAAAATCATAGCGCGATAAACGCCCTCGCGTCAATTCTATTTCCCTTTCTTCCAAAATCTATTCTACGACAGCTAAATTACAATTGTTGCCAAAAATATCGTTTGAGGCCATAAAAGAGTTTCAAATTTACAAATTTAGAGATTTTTTTTTTCTGCGTTTGTCGTCTGCAACTGTCTCAAAATTTCCGTGTTACACTCGTATAAGTATCAAAGGATGCGTATAGTCTTTTAAATTTTGTAAAATATCTCACCTGTACAGGACTCCAAAATGATATTGTAGTTGTTGATAATGGTATTTTAGTTGTTTTTATGCAAATTTCCAGGCAGAGGCCTTAATTAAATTTTTCTTAACTTTTTTTTTTTTTATGAGATTTCAGTTTAATTAACAGAAATTTGCTTTGAAGTTATCCCACATATATGCGAATGAACTGTGTTAAGCAAAAATAAAATAAAATCCAAAAGATGATGGTGATATTGTGTTCAATTGTCAGAATCCTTATTCATTATAAAAAGGCTTAAAAATGATAAATTTCTTGGTGGTCACAGTAATACGCATTGAAATTCCCCAGGACTCACAAAGAAGATATTCCTACTCTATGTTATCTTCTTAAAATGATGTCTTGCTTACACATCTATCGTATTCCTATTCTTCATCCTGCCAGATGGCCAATTAGCTAGTTCTCTGGCCTTTAGAACCAAAGGGTTCAGATTTGAAACCTGGCAGTGTCATGTGTGTTTTGTTGGTGGTTCTAAATTCACGTTAAACTGTATGACCTCGTCCAATTAGGCCAAAGTATTCGCAAAATGACCGTAGAGTGACAAAACAAAATAAACATGTCAGCCATAGGCACTTAAAGTTTCATTTTTGTTCATTTCTTGAAAATCAAACTAAGCTTCTCTGAAGCCAAACTGGTTATATATCAAATCGTATCAGACTCTAACAAATGAATAATTTTATATTTTAATACTCATTTTATCTGTATTACATTCATTAACTAACGAAATTATAAATCTTAATACTTGTGTGATTAAAAATTATCACGAAAATGGTTTATTTACGGAAACCATGAAAAATAGTCTCCCAGAAACTACAGGAATGATGAGTCAATTTCTTTAAGCCTAAACAAGCGTTGAAAGCAAATGAATAAGAATGCAATGTTTTCAAATTAGCATCTCAGGGGCTACATTAAAAAGAAGAGTGAAAACACGCTGAGCGAAACTGCGGGCAATAGCATGTACCACAACATTCCACAAAAGTCTCAGCGGGGCTGTTAACACACCTCACGTAACATCTGACGCATTTTCCCTAATTGCCCTTCCTCTCTTTCCCTGGACCTTCCTCTCGCGCCTTCCTTTTAATAAGTCGTTTATCACAAAACGTTACGCGACGTTCCGACACTGAGTTGTAGTTCTTTTGAATTTGGAAAATCCCTGCCAAAGGTCCAGGATTGCGAAAATGGTATTCTCGTTAGCGAATGCAAATTTTCCTACAGATGAGATTCCGATTCCACTGTGAGCGAATATTTTCGTCTAGAGTAAATAAACTCGGAATCAAATGAACTCGGAAAATTTCTGTGGGTGAGGTTGCTTTAGATGTCGGATGTTTTGCTTGCGTAATGTTATCAGTTTCTTTGTGTCATTCAAAATACGATGCTAAGCCATTTTTTAAATTTTTCAAGGAGCTGGAATAAAATTATATGAAAAAATTTAAATTCAACTAAATAGATTTTAATAATAAACAGTAAAAAATTTTTTTTTTTTATAATATGTAGACATTTAATAATGATATAATAATTAGTATATAATTTTAGAAAATTTCAAAGAAAGAAACTATTGATGTGGAAAGACATTTAAAAAAAAAAATAAGCTTCGAAGTAAAATATATATAGAATGTTTTTTTTTTTTTTTATTATTATTATTTCATCATATGATAAAATTAAATGGTTTTTTTTTTATTTCTCTAGCTTGCCAGATGTTTTTGAAGTGCCTATGGATATGAGTTCGATTGATTAATTCTGCCAAATTATTCGCTTTAATGTCAATGGAAAAAAATAAAATTCGCTTGAACTAGTAAAATACTATATAGAATGTTAATTAAAAAATTAAAAGAAATTTTTTTTTTTTTTGCATGTCGGCCAATGTTTTTTTAAGAAATAATTTCCCATGTCCACATGTTTTCCATGTAATAAATAATTTCATTAATGGTAATAAAAAAAATCGAAATAAACTTTCAAATAAAAGGTGTAGAATGAAAAAATATAAAATACAAAAATATAACGGCTTTTTCTTTCGCCTAAAAAAGAACTTTTATATTATAACGCTATCCCATTAGTTGTAAAAAGCAATGATTTAAACAATTATATTGTTGTTTTTTTTAAATGTCGTTCCACATCAATCATTTCCTTGCAATTCTAGAATGTAATATTCTAAAACATTCAAAATGTGCGATATACAAAAATGGAATACTAAAAGAAAATATAATATGTAACATTCTAAAATGTAATGTTAATTATTATATTACTATCACTGTTAAAAATTCAATATACATTGTAAAATGATATTTGCGATTTATTTTTCTAGCAAAGAAAAAAACAATTCTTATGATTTAAAATTAAATATCCATATTATGGTACAATAATAACTCTCCATAAGTATCACAAAAATGGTAAAACACCACTACAAATTTTCCATATACATTTAGGAACTGTAGTTACATTTCTTTATTCTCTTATGAAAAACTGTTTCTAATTGAATGTAACACTTATTTTGAAATTCGCTTTTAAGATGAGGGTTAGGTTTAATTTACTTACAAGCGCGTTATGTCTATCATACAACTCGTGTATAGTCTTAAAAGCAAAAACTTTTGTATTTCTCTTTTGTATCTCTGTGATGAATTCTAGAATAATAATGTATCATATATAGATCTAAAAGAACCATGCGTCATTTCTTCCCAATTGGAAAAGTTTTAAGTATATGTAAATGTTCATAAACTGTAATTATATATAATACGTTGTTATCTAAAGAAAAATAAAAACCATTACTTCTTTATGTATAAAGATAAAGAGTTAAAAAATATTAAAATGACAAGCTGTAATCTTTAATGTATGATGCAATATATATGATAAAAAATAATGTTTTTCAAAACAATAGTTTTGTTCACATTTTTAAATAATTAGAATTCTGAAAAACTGTCTATCATTAAAATATTCGGATAAACTATATATTATAATATTAATGTAAAAGTACATTTTTAAATTTAAATTTTCGGCGCCATGTTTAGAGTCTATTTTTTTTATCCTTTATCTCTATAATCACAAAAAAGATTTTTAAACGTTTTTAATTATTTTTATTGTAAATAACAACATATCACAGCTAGAGAGGAAATTCACAAGTATAATTTAAGAAAGTATGCATAATTTTATAGAATATTGAAATAATTTAATAATTGTTGAATTTATTGCATAAAATATATTTAATTTGTATTACTTTCAAAAATTACAGCATTTCTGCTATTTGGTAAGAAATTTTTTAACTGAATTTTATTATTTTTTATTTAATAATTTAAATTAAAATAATAATCAACTGAAAACATCCCACAAATGTTGTAAAATTTCATTAAAAAAAAAATATAGTTAAGCTTTGCGTAACAGTATTAAACTGCTTTTTTTTGTTGTGAACAATATATTAACTTAAAAAAATATAGATATATTGTATGTATTTCTGATAAATTGATGTTGATAAATTAAGTTATACAATATCTTATTTCATGTTGCTTTACATCGTGACATCAAAAAAATAAATCCGGAAGCTAAGAACAAAAATGACGGATTTAAAATATCCGTCATTCGCTCTTCCATTACTTATCTTAAATCTCGTAAAACCATGATTGATATCTCGGGCGCATGGAAAAGAATATGAGAAGAGCTCTTATTGAAACGAATTGCTTCGAAAATTCACCCTTGCAGGAAATCTTTCCAATCCGCATCTTTTGAAATTGAAAGATTGTACCGAAATTTTATATCGAGCATCACAAACTTCTTTTGTAGAAATAAATCTGTTGTGTATGGATAAATGCACCAAGATTTTTTTTTCTCTTAAATTGAAAGTAATAAGAAATATTTGTGGGTTTTTAAACACCAAAAAAAGAATGCTTGTCACTTTTTGAATGAAACTAAAGTATTATTGTAAATTTTGTAATATATTTTTGGTAACAATTGCTTTTTCATTTTGAATATAAATGTTTTGCACAATTTACTGGTTAAATTGCTTTGTTTTGTAAAACAAAAAGAGGGATTTTATAGCATTGTTATTATTTGTATCATTTACTTGAAAAATACGCTGAAACTTTGGAAAAGTTTTGAAAGAACAAACTGTTTCTTTCCTAATTTTTCACCAAGAATAAATTCTAATCGACTTTAAGAAGTAAGACAACGTGACGTTTTATTGCGTTTCCCTTTCTTCAATGTAACCAAAATGTATATAAAACGTATATAAAATGTATATAAAAACGTATATAAAATGTATTATAAATGTATATAAATATATAAAATGTATATAAACTTTCATTTCTGGGTATATCTGAAAATTTGCTTTCATTTTGGATATACATATTTTTTTTCAATTTAGTGATAAAAATGTTTCATTTCATGAAAGAATAGAATGATTATTTGCAGTATTGTTGTTATTTATTTTTTCTATTTAAAATATACATATGCTAGATGCAAAGAGCATGCATTTAGGTATATTTTAATTCTCCTTCTTCATCATTGGCACAACAGCGCAATGGTGGGCCAAGCCCGTCTACCAACTGGCAGATTTCGAGACAGGGATATTTTTCCTTTTTACGGTGTAGGGATACCAGACCAACACATATTTTAATTAATTCTAAGGAATCAGTTTGAAATTCTATACATTATTATCAAAGTATATTATTAAGTAAAATAAATTAATTAAACGGTAAAATAAAATTAAAGGATAGTATACAAGTAGTATCAAAGGGTGCGTATATTCTTTTAAATTTCGTAAAATATCTCAGCCTGTACAGGACTCCAATATGATATTATAGTTGTTAGCAAGGGCATTTTAATTCTTGTTATGCAAATTTTCAGACAGAGGCCTTAATTTAATTTTTATTAATTTTTGTTGTCAAATTTCAATTTAATTAATATGAGTTTGCTTGAAGTTATCCACATATATGCGAATGAATTCTATAGTCTTAAACAAAAATGAAAATCCAAAATAGGATGATGATATTGTGTTCACTTGTCAGAATCCTAGCTCATTATAAAAAAAAGCTTAAAGACGATGAAATTCTTGGTAGACACAATAATTCGGATTGAACATTCACAGTGCTCACAGAAAACATATTAGTACTCTCTACTATCTTCTTAAAATGATGCCTTGCCTACAGATCTACCGTCTGCCATGCTGTCTGATGGCCAATTGGCTAGCTCTCTGGCCTTTGGAACCAGGGGCTTCAGATTTGAATCTGAATTTGGCAAGTGTGTGTTTATTGGTGGTTCTAAATTCACGTTAAACTGTAGAAGCGGGTATAATTAGCCCAAAGTGGGCACTAAATGACCGTAGAGATGCAAACCAAAAAAAGCCTGTCAGCCATTGGCACTTGAAATTTCATGATGGCGTTTCTTGAAAATCAAACTAAGCTTTTCTAAAGCCAAACTGTTTATTTATCAGATCGCTTCTGCCTCTAACAAATGAATTATTTTATATTCTAACAACTCTTTTATCTTCCATACATTCGTTAAATAGCAAATTTATAAATGTTACTCCTTTTGAGATTAAGAAAAGGTGAAAAAATTGTTTATTTGTGGAAATCAGGAAAGTAAACTCTCAGAAACTACAGAAGTATCTCTTCTGAACCAATTTTAAGCCTAAACAAGCGTTGAAAGCAAATAAATAAGAATGCAATGTTTTCAAATTAGCATCTCAGGGGGTACATTAAGAAGAGTGAAAACACGCTGAGCGAAACTGCGGGCAATAGCATGTACCACAACATTCCACAAAAGTCTCAGTGGGGCTGTTAACACACCTCACGTAACATCTGACGCATTTTCCTAATTGCCCCTCCTCTCTTTCCCTGGACCTTCCTCTCGCGCCTTCTTTTAATAAGTCGTTTATCACAAAACGTTACGCGACGTTCCTACGCTGAGTTGTAGGTCTTTTGAATTTGGAAAAATCCCTGCCAAAGGTCCAGGATTGCGAAAATGGCATTCTCGTTAGCGAATGCAAATTTTCCTGCAGATGAGATTCCGATTCCTCTGTGCGTTTTCGTCTTGAGTAAATAAACTGGGAATCAAATTAACTCGGAAATTTTCTGTGGGTAAGGTCGCATTACATGTCGGATGTTTTGTTTGCAGAATGCTATCAGTTTCTTTGTGTTATCATTTATCAAGTTTAAAATGCGAGGCTGAGCTATTTTTATATTTCAAATTTTAAAGGAGCTTAAATAATAATACTATATGAAAAAAATTAAATTAACTAAATAAATTTTAATAATAAGAAGTGAACAATTTTGTTTTATAATGTGTAGACATTTAATAATAATATAATAATTAGTATTACATTTTAGAAAATTTCAAGGAAAGGATTGATGTGGAGAGATATTAATAAAAAAAATGATAAAAATTAAATGATTTTTTTCATGTAACAAAAAAATATAAATAAATTTTGAAGTAAAATGTATAGAATGTTTTTTTATAATTATTATTTTAATGGCACGGCAATACAAAAAGGGAAAATATAGAATAAGAAAGAAAGAGAAAATGTACAATACGTAAGTTCAACACATTTGACAGAAATCATTGCCTTAAGAGTTCTCTAGATTGCCAGTATCTCGCCGTCTCGGTTTCTCCATGAAGTGGCAAGCAATGATGGATATGAGTTCGATTCAATAATTCTGCCAAATCACAAAGAGGATAGTTTAGTTGGCCGAATATTGTCAATGCAATATAGATGTTCATTAGTTCTTTTTTACTGAAACAAGTCACCAGCATTCCATTGCAATACACGCAAGCTAATCAGACAATCATGCCGAAAACTGCGGATCACTTAGTTAATCGAACTTACCCAGGGTGCACCATTAGGAAGTAGGTCTAAATTTCAACCCAGAACGAAAAATAAATGTTTGCAAAATATATCACTTTTTCTTCCTCTTACAAAATATATTCGTTTTCTTCATCGTTGCACATCAATCATTTATTTGCAATATTCTAATACGTAATACTAATTATTATATTATTATCAATGTTAAAAATTAAGTAAATATTGTATGTAGATGTTAAGATTCATTTTTCTAAAACAGGGAAAATTATTCATGAGATTTAAAATCTTAATATCCATATTAAGTTGCAAGATTAACTTTACATAAATATCACGGAAATTGTTAACTTTTTCAGATATCATTGATTAATTTTTTTATATATAATTTAATTTTTAACTACAATTCCATACATATGTATATGTAGGAATTGTAGTTAAATGTGTTTAAAAAGATTCTAAATTTTCTCTTAAGAAAAACTGTTTATAATTTAATGTAACGCTTATTTTTCAATGCGCTTTTAAGATAAGCGTCAGGTTTTATTTACTTACAAGCACGTTATGTCTATCATACAACTCGTGCATAATCAATACATAGTTTTAAAAGAAAAAAAACTTTTTTGTATTTTTCTTTTGTATCTCTGTGATGTATCCTAGCATGCCAATCAATAGAAAATGGAGTAGACGAATAAAAAGTCTTTCAAAAGGAATTTATGGCATTGACCAATTGTTTTTTAATACTAGAGCTGGAATGCACCCGGGGAGAACCACAAAAAGTACACAAACGTTTCATTTTTCAATTTTTCATCATAAAGATCAAACATGTTTTTATTTATATTCCTTCCTTACCTTAACAGAGAACCTGTCTTGTCTCTGATTTATGAAATGAGCTAAGATAATTTTTAAGAGATAAATTTATTGGGTTTTGTAGCAGATGTTCACTTGCTCTTTAAAAGTTTTGTTCAGTTAATAATTTAAATAACTGTTTCCGTGTAATAAAAACTTGATAATAGACTTTTTATAACTTTAAAACCATGCCATTAGTTCGCCATTCATGCCAAAATATTGTAAAACATCAGAATCTTCATTATTCTCTCACTCTGTATAAATATATATATATATATATATATATATATATATATATATATATATACAGAGAGAGAGACATGAAGTATATATAATCTAATAAAAATAAAATGCAGATTGAATATATTAAACCCAGGGACGATTCATACAAGATCATTAAAGTAAACCTTTTCATAAAACACATTAAATTTATTTGGTAATAAATTTTTTTGTAAATAGCCTAAAGTTATACAAAACGGGGATTAAACAACATTGTATAAACTTATTGAAAGTTATGCGAAATAATTGAAAAAATATATATTTGTTACATTATTTTTATTCAAATAGCTAATTCGTTTAAAGTATAGATTGTGAATAAATAACTGATTGTGGAAATGACTGACTGAATTCATCTGTCCGTGGGAAAGGAGGTCTCTTGTCATATTGCAGCACACAATGAGATATCAATGAGAGTATGGAAGCAGTGGGCGTGCCAAATCACAAGGTTGTCAGTAGAACACGAAATGACATTGTGATAACAACGGGTTAACAGGCACTTTATAAACATGTCAAAAAAATGGTCCATGTAGTTTCATCTTGACATTCGGCACTTGTTAATGTCAACTATAACAAATTACAAACTAAAGGCGTGCTAATATTTTCTTTTTCGCTTAGTTTCCAACCGCTGTTTTTCTACTCCATTCAGTTTTTTTCATGTACTCCTTTGCGTAGGTTAAATCGTTTCTACAAACGCCCCAATGTTAATTTTTCTCCATGTTTTCTTGTAGAAACCATCTTCCTTCAAGGTAATTCTGGAGATGTATTTAAGATAATGCCGTTTCAGAAATTGCTGAAAATGCGCAATTTCCTTATACGTCATATACCTCTTCTTTCTTTATCTGTCGGTTGTCCATATAGTATGACATCTTTTTTAATATACGTATCTTTTGAATACTACATCTTTCAAATACCTGCGTGTGGGACATCTTGAAATACTAATCCCTCCGCGACATTCTTCCTTATTCATTTGCACCTGTCCAATATGGTGCACTCTTATAGAAAAGTAGCTACATTCAAATATTGCTTCCTTCAATGCTACGACAGACGTGTAGAATTTCTAATAGAACCATGCGATGCCGTCAACGAATTTAAGTTTTTATCTAATAATATGTGTTGACTAGCTCAATAAATATATTATATTCTTCATATCAATTCAACTTTTAGGTTCAATATGTTTTATGAAATTTTGATAACTCCTTCACGGTATTATACCAATCTCTTCAATTATAGCGGGGATTGATTCTGATTGAAAGCATGCGATCTGACGTAATTAACAGAAAACATGGCTGGTTTTTAAAAGTTCCCGCAAAATCCAGGCATTTTCCTCTCAAAGATTGTTGATGAATGGTACAATATATGATCAATGGTTTTAAATAACCGTTAATTTATACGACCTTTAATACAAGATGAACGTCACTTTTATTTTTTTCAACACGTTTTGGCCACCATCAATAGTGACACACAACAATTTTTCCATTGATGATTGTTTTTCTTAACAGCATTTTCAATTGCTTTAAAAAAATATATTCTCTATTAGTAATGCCGTAAATGCTATGAACGTCAAAAAGCTATTCATACATTTCATAATTTTTATATATATATTCCTGGAATAAAAAGAAAAAAAATTGAGCAGTATCTAAAAGATTTTTATTTATCCAGGGACAAAGAGAAACACTGTAAGTGCATTATAGTTCACTGTGAGTGCATTATAGTAAGTGCATATATTTTTAGTTAATATATTTGAGTTAATATAAAAATTGAGTTAATATATTTGGAGTTAATATAAAATTGAGTTAATTTATTTTGAATTAATATAAAATTGAGTTAATATATCTTGAATTAATATAAAATTGAGTAAATATATTTTAAGTTAATATATTTTTTGCAATAAAAATGCATTTGAACCACGATGTTTGCAGACAATAATGAAATTGCAGAATAATTAATTTGCAAAACTAATGTTTTATAACTAAATTAGCTCTTTGCGGACATATATCTCCTTCTGCTGCAGTCATGAATCCTTGATTAATTCGCTGTTAGTAAATAATTTACCACGCTTTGCTACTGAATTAGACACACAAAAAATAGCACAAGTTGCTACTTTTTGTTCAGCATTTACTTTCTTAAATAATAATGGTTAAAATTTTAACCGACGCTTCAAAAATCATCATCGCAGACATAAAATAATTTAACTCTTATCGAATTAGTTTTATATGTTGTATACTTTTATATTCGTATGGAAATATAAATCAGATATTGCATTCATACTTTTCTAAATCAATTGAAATAAAATTAAAAAAATATTTTCATTGATTTCTATTCATTTTTCATGATTCTTTTATTGTTACAGTTTATTCAGTTTCATTGAGACTTCATTATATAAAAACATATTATTTAATTCAAATTATGCTTGGAAAAAAAATCCATCCTTTAATACTATTTCCTTTACTTTATTTTACTTTTTCAAAAATTTTGAATGAACTCCATTTTGTAAAACATAAAAAATTAATAATAACACTAGAGAAAAACAATAATCGAAATGAAAAAAAATATATTGCAGATTTATAAAAAAAAGGGGAATGTTAAACCCATAAAAATAACTTCTATAAAAACTAGTTAAAATTATTTCTATTACTTACGCAAAACTTGCAATGCTATCTTAATAAAGAATAAACCTTAAAATATTTATTTTAATGAAGGTAAAGAATTTACAAATGCTACTTTAAATTATTAATATGCTTTCAGATTAAAGATGATTAAAAGATTATTTTACATCCATAGTTTTAAATAGAAAACCTACAAAGAACCACGCTTAATTTTAAGGGAGAAAATTATGCAATCATAAAAAATATATGTTTTCATTTGAAAGAGATTAAAAAAATTCTTTTTCAGGAGTAATTAATTCTTTTTAAACTGTACTTACTTTAGATTACAGTTTATATACTATTCGTGTCAAACAAAAAAAAAAGTAAGATTATTTTTCCTTGTGTCATTACTTATATATCTTTCTTATTTTATTTTTTTATTTGAATGTTCCGTGACAAAAGGCATGAGATATCTTCTAGTATAGTGTAGGATCTCCAGTTTTGGGGCGAATTGCAAAAACTCGACTTTGCATGGGCTCAACAAGTCGTCAGATTCCTCTGAAGAAATATTCCGCCATACTGCCTCTACTGTCTCTTGTAATTGCGAAAGTGTTTCTGGTGAAGGAATTTCTGCACCAACTGACCTTTTAATCATATTCCATAAAAGTTCGAAGATTCATGTCTAGAGTAAAAGGTGGCAAAATCATTCGCTGGAATTGTCCAGAAGGTTTCTTACAGCAATCACGAACGACTTTCGCCCGTTATCATGGTGCATTATCATGCTAGAAAATTCCATCATTATTTGGATACATAAGTGACTGCAAATGGTCACCAAATAAATGAATATAAATATTTCAGTGAATTATTAATTCAACTTGATTAGAGGATCCAGTCAAGCCACTTAAAAACCTCATCAATATGATGTTACCCCCTATTTTGCACAGTGCCTTGTTGAAAATTTCAGTCTATGACCCTGTCACATATTCGAAAACTACCATCAAACCTTAACGACTACAATCATGACTCAACTGACCAAGAAATATTTTTCCAGTAATCTAGAGTTCAACCGACATATTCATGACTCCAGCAAGGCGTAGCAAGCGTTATTTACCATCAAAATATTAGTGAGGTTATATTTAGTGGTTTTTATATCAAACACACATGCAAAGTTATGTCTGAAAGTTATCCTGAGCAACGCTCTCATTTCTTAATTATATCACTTAGCTCTATAATACTTAATCTTTTTTGTAATACATTTAAATTTATTCTAATTAATTATGTAACGTAATGTACGAGAATCCGATTCCTTAACAAATCAAAAATATATTACCTGTGCTTTTGTCTGAAAGGTATCTGAGAAGTTCATAGAGCATATTACAAAAAAAAAAGTTACGCATATAACACATATATAATATATCTTCCATGAAAATAGTATTAATATCATGAAGATCACGAGACAAAAGATACACTAAAAAAATACACTAAAAAAGATCACTAGACAGTTTCCTCCAAATTGGAAAGTTTAAAAACATATATATATATAAGTGTACATAGACTTTAATTATCCGTGATACGTTGTTATTTAAAGAAAAAAAAAAAAACATTATTTTTTTTTTACGTATTTCTAAACATAACGAGTTACAAAATATTAAAGAGGGCATGCTTTTATTTTTAATATGTGATGTAATTTATGATAATATATAAGCAATATTTATTCATATTTTAAAAGGAAATTTAAATTCTGGAGTAACTGTTTATGATTATAATATTCTGATAATTTATATATTACAATATTAATACAAAAGGTTTTTTTTTAAATTTAAGTTTTTAGACGTCACCTTTAGTGTCCAGTTTTGATTCTTTTAATCTTTATAATCATATAAAAAGAATTTTAATGGTTTTAAAACAGTTTTTCCTTATAAATATCAACATATATATCATAATTATATCATAATATTATATAATCATATAATATCTTGTGTTCTTTTGTGATATATATATGATATTATCACACAAGAACATTTTTTAAGAAAATATAGTGCTTTAGTTTATATAATAATTAAATAATTTAATGAAAATTTATCTACGAAAATATAGTGCCTTATTTTTATAGAATAATTAAATAATTTAAAAGTTAATTCTACCACACATAATTTTTTTTATTTAAATTAATTTCAGATAAAACTTCAGCATTTCTGCTATTTGTTAAGAAAATTAAATCTGCATGTTAATGCTATTTTTTCTTAATTAGCATTAAAGGAATGCATAACAAACAACTAAAAATATCTCATTAATATTGTAAATATTACTAAAAATAAGATATCTTTAAACTTCGTGCAATCGTATTAAACTTCTTTTTTGTTCTAAACAATATATTAACTTAAAAATATAGATATATTGTATATAAGCACTTCTGATAAATTGATGTTGATAACTTAAGTTATACAATATCTTTTTTTTCTTGTTGCCTTACAACATGACATCAAAAAAAAAAATAAATCCGGAAGCTAAAAACAAAAATGACGGATTTAGAATATCCGTCATTCGCTCTTCCATTCCTTATCTTAAACCTCGTAAAACCATGATTGATATCTCGGGCTCATGGAAAAGAATATGAGAAGATCTCTTATTGAAACGAATTGCTTCGAAGATTCGCCATTGTAAGAAATCTTTGCAATCCGCATCTTTTGAAATTGAAAGATTTGTACCGAAATTTTATATCGAGCATCGCAAACTTCTTTTGTAGAAATAAATCTGTTGTGTATGGATACATGCACCAAGTTTTTTTTTTTTTTTTTTTTAAATTGAAAATAGTAAGAAATATTTGTGTGTTTTTTTAAACACAATAAGAACGCTTTTGTCACTTTTTTTGAGTGAAAACTATTGTATTATTGTAAATTTCGTAATATGTTTGGTAACAGTTGCATTTTTCATTTTGAATATAAATGTTTTGCTCAATTTACTGGTTAAATTGCTTAAAGGTCGTTTTTATATTGTTATTATTTGCAAAAAAAGCTAAAACTTTGGAAAGGATAGGAAAGAAAAATAAGTTTCTTTCCTAAATTCATACCGGGAATAAATTCTAATACATATTAAAAAGTAAGATAGCGTAGAATTTTTATTTCGTATAACTTTCTTGAATGAAACCAAATTGTTGTCCTGAATCTCTGTGATATGTTTGAAAATAGTAACGCTTTCATTTTGAATAGACATATTTTTTTTCAAATTACTGATAGAATTGTTTCATTTCATGAAAGAATAGAATGATTTGTTTTTGTAGTATTGTTGTTATTTATTTTTTTTTTTAATTTGAAAAATATATATATTTGATACAGGAGCAGTCTACTGAAAGATATAAAGACAGAAGGTGTTTTTCTTTCCTACGGGCAAGGATTACCAGGCCTCACATATTTTAATTAATGCTAAGAAATCAACTTAAAAATTCTATACAGTGTTAACAAAAATAGTATTAAGTAAAGTATAAGTTAAGTAAAAAGTAAAGTTGAGTTTAAAAGTAAAGTTAAGTTACAGATGTAAGTGGAATCAAAGGATTCGTATAGTCTTTTAAATTTCTTAAAATATATCAGCCTGTACTGCACCCCAAAATGGTATTATGTTTGTTTATAACGGTATTTTTGTTTTATTAAGCAAATTTTCAGATTTTAATTTAATTTTTATATTTTTTTTATTAGATTTAAATTTAATTAATATGAATTTGCTTGAAAGGTATCTCACATTTAAGCTTGAGTGAACTCTATAGTCTTAAATAAAAATGAAAATCCAAAATAGGATGATTATACTATTGTGCTCACTTTTCAGAATCCTATCTCATTATAAAAAACGGCTTAAAGACGATGAACATCTTGATAGGCACAATTCGGATTGTATATCCCCAGCGTTCATAGAGAAGATATTAGTACTCTCTAACCTCTTCTTAAAATGATGTCTTGCCAATAGATCTATCGTATTCCTGTCTGCCATGCTGCCTGATAGCCAACTGGCTAGCTTTCTGGCCTTTGGAATCACGGGCTTCGGATTTGAATCCTGGAGTGGCATGCGTGCGTTTGGTGGGGTTTATGAATTCACGTTAAACTGTAGGATCCAGCCTAATTAGTACAAAGTGCGCTGAAAATGACCGCAACAAACCAAAATGAACCTGTCAGCCATAGCTACTTGAAGTTTCATTTCGGTTCGTTTCTTTAAAATCTAACTAAGCTTTTCTGAAGCCAAACTGGTTATTTATCAGATCGCACCAGATTCTAACAAATGAATTATTTTAATCTTTATCTTTAACAATCTTTATTTTTTTATCTTTATAACATTCGTTAAGTACGAAATTATAAATCTTTTCTCTGTGTAATTAAAAAAAATGACCCATAAATTATTTAATTGCTGGAAATCATGAAAATAATCTCTCAGAAACTACAAAAATATCTTTCCACTGATGAATAAATTTTTTTAAGTCTAAACAAGCGTTGAAAGCAAATGAATAAGAATGCAATGTTTTCAAATTAGCATCTCTGGGGGTACATTAAGAAGAATGGCATCTCACATTTTTACGAATGAACTCTGTAGTCTTAAATAAAAAAAGGAAAATCTAAAATAGGATGTTGATATTGTTATCACTTCTCAGAATCCTATTTCATTATAAAAAGGCTTGAAGACGATTAACTTTTTGGTAGCCACAGTAATTCGGACTGAACATCTCCAGGGTTCACAGAGCAGATATTCGTTCTCTCTATCATTTTTAAAATGATGTCTTGCCTACAGATCTTTCGTCTTCCTGTCTGTTATGCTGTATGATGGCCAATTGGCTAGCTCTCTTTGCTTTTGGAACCACGGGTTTCAGATTTGAATCCTTAAGGAGGAATGCGAGTGTTTGTTGGTGGTTTGGAATTCATGTTAAACTGTAGAACCCGGTCTAATTAGTCCAAAGTGTGCACAAAATGACCGTAGAACGACAAACCAAAATAAACCAGTCAGGCATAGGCACTTGAAATTTCATTATGGTGTTTCTTGAAAATCAAACTAAGCTTTTCTGAAGCCAAACTGGTTATTTATGAGATCGCATTAATCTCTAACTAACGAATGATTTTATATTCTAGCAACTATTTTTTTCTTTAATACATTCGTTAAGGAGCAAAATTATAAATCTTATTCCTTGTATGTTTAAAAATGACGAAACATTTGAATGAAAATAATCTCTCAGAAATTACAAGAATATCTCTTCACTGATGAGTCAATTTTTTAAGTTTAAACAAGCGTTGAAAGCAAATGAATAAGAATGCAATGTTTTCAAATTAGCATCTCTGGGGGTACATTAAGAAGAATGAAAACACGCTGAGCGAAACTGCGGGCAATAGCATGTACCACAACATTCCACAAAAGTCTCAGCGGGGCTGTTAACACACCTCACGTAACATCTGCCGCATTTTCCCTAATTGCCCTTTCTCTCTTTCCCTGGACTTTCCTCTCGCGCCTTCCTTTTAATAAGTCGTTTATCACAAAACGTTACGCGAGTTCCGACGCTGAGTTGTAGGTCTTTTGAATTTTTGGCGAAATCCCTGCCAAACGTCCGGGATTACGAAATTGGCATTCTCGTTAGCGAATGCAAATTTTCCTACAGATGAGATTCCGAATCCTCTGTGCGTTTTCGTCTTGAGTAAATAAACTCGGAATCAAATTAACTCGGAAATTTTTTGTTGGCGTGGTCGCTTTACATGTCGGATGTTTTTTCTTGCGTAATGTTATCGGTTTCTTTGTGTGATTTCAAGTACAAAATACTATTTTTAAATTTTTAAAAGGTGCTTGAATAATATATGAAAAAACTATATGAAAAAAAACTTAAATAAAATTATGCAAATTTCAATATTGAACAGTAAGTAGATTTGTTATATGATATGTAGACATTTTGCTACATACTACGACAAAAATTAAAGGATTGTTTTGATGCTGACCCATTTTTTTCATAAATAATAAATATTTTCATTAGTACCAATAAAAAAATTCAAATATATTTTCAAGTAAAAGATGTAGAATGAAAAAAAATGGTTTACAATATATAACACTTTTTCTTTTCGCCTGAAACTTAACTTAATATTCAAAATTATATCCCAGAAATTACATAAAGAGATAATTTAAACAATTATATTGTTTTATATATATATACATATATATATATATATAAATGTCATTGCACTTCATTACCTTTCAATATTCTAATACATAATACTAATTATTATATTATTATCATTGTTAAAAATGCAGTATATATAATGTAAGTTGATATTAAAATTCATTTTTATAAAAACGAAAATTATTCATAAGATTTAAAAACTTAATATCTATATTAAGGTTCATAATTAACTCTCCATAATTATCAAGGAAAGAGTAAACATTTTCATATAAAATTCGTTAACATTTTTTCATTTATAATTCAATTTTTCTATATACATATGTAAATGCAGGAATTGTAGTTAAATGTGCTTAAAAAGCTTTGAAATTTTCTCATTAAAACACTGATTCTAATTGTACGTAATAAATATTTATTTTATAAAGCACTTTTAAATTAAGCGTTATGTTTGATTTATTTATAAACACGATACTTCTCTGATACTACTCGTACTTAATCAATAGATAGTTTTAATAGCAAAAACTTTTGCATTTCTCTTTTATCTTTTGTGATGAATCCTAGAATGCCACTCAACGGAAAATGGAGTAGTCGAATAAAAAGGCTTTCAAAAGAAATTTATGGTAGTGACCAATTGTTTTTTAATACTGGAGCTGGAATGCAGCAGAGAGATCCGCAAAAAAGTACACAAACGTTTCATTTTTTCAATTTTTCATCATAAAGATCAAACATAGTTTTACTTATATTCTTTCATTATCTTACCAGAGAATCTGTCCTGTCTCCGATTTATGAAATGATCTAAGCTAACTTTTAAGAGATAAAAGTTATTTGGGTTTGTAGCAGCTGGTCACTTGTTCCCTAAAAAGGTTTGTTCAGTTTGTTAATTTAAAACGAATATAGAAAATAATTGTTTCGGAAGGGTTTATGATTTAAATCATGCCATTATTTCGTAATTCGTGCCAAAATAGAAACCATCAGAATCTTCCCATCTCTTTTTCTCCCTCTGTATGTATATATATATAAATCTGCACCACAAAAAATAAAACAGAAGCTTATGCAAAACTATATATATTAAGCCCAGTGAAGATTCATACAAAATCAACAAAGTAAACCTTTTCATTAAACTCATTGAATTAACTTAAATTTCGTAAATAACCTAAAATTAATTATTAAAACGCACAGTAGAAACTTATTGAAAGTTATGTGAAATAATTGCAAAGATATTTGTTACATTATTTTTCTCTAATCGTTAATTCGTTTAAAGGATAGAATGTTAATAAATAACGGAATTCAAAGAAATACAAATCATCGGTCAGAGGAAAGGAGGTTTCTTGTCAAATTGCAGCACAATGAGATATCAATGAGAGTATGGAAGCAGTGGGCGTGCCAAATCGCAGGACTGTCAGTGGAACACGAAAATGACACTGCGTTAACAACGGGTTAACAGGCACTTTATCCACATGTCAGAAATGGTCCATGCAGTTTCATCTTGACGTTCAGCACTTGTTAATGTCAATTATAACAAATTACAAACAAAAAGGAGTGCTACTGTTTTCTTTTCCCAATAGTTTCACTTAGTTTCCAGCCGCTGTTTTTCTACTCCATTCAATTATTTTCATGTATTCCTTTGCGTGGACTAAATCATTTCTACAAACGCGCCAATGTTATTTTTCTCCATGTTTTTTGAAGAAACCATCTTCCTTCAAGGTAATTCTGGAGATGTATTTATGATAATGCCTTTTAGAAATTTGCTGAAAAGGCTCAATCTCCTTATGTGTCATATACCACTTCTTTATTTACCTGCCGATTCTCCATATAGTATGACATCTTTTTTTTTAATATCCGCATCTTTTAAATACTACATCTTTCAAATATCTGCGTGTATGACATCTTGAAATACTAATCCAATCGCGATATTCGTCCTTATTCGTTGGCACCAGTCCAATGTGGTTGTACTCTTATAAAAAATTAGATACATTCAAATATTGTTTCCTATCTATGACAGACGTGTAGAATTTCTAATAGAACATATTTAATTCAACAAATTTAATTTTTTATTAAATAATATTTTTTCATTAGCTCAATAAATTAATTATTTTCTTCAGAGCAATTCAACTTTTTAGGTGCAATATGTTTTTGAAATTTTAATAATTCATTTATGGTATTATACCAATCTTTAAAATCGGGGAATTGATTATGATTGAACGTATGCGATCTGGACGTAAGTAAAAGCTAACATGGCTGATTTTTAAAAGTTCTGCAATATCCAGGCATTTTCCTCTCAAAGATTGTTGATGAATGATACAATGTATGATCAATTATTTTAATTAACCCTCAATTTATACGGTCTTTAATACAAGACAAACGGCACTTTTATTTTTAATTTTTCACCATCAATGCTGATACACTTCAATTTTTCCATTGATGATTGTTTTTTTTTTAACAGCATTTTCAATTGCTTTAAAAATATTTTCTCTATAAGTAATGTCGTGAATGCTATGAATGTCAAAAAGCTATTCATACATTTCATAATTTGTATGTATATCTCTGCAATAAAAAGAAAACTTGAGTAGTATCTAAAATATTTCTGATTTATCCAGGGATAAAGAGAAACACTGTAAGTGCAATATATTGAGTTAATATAAAATAGAGTTAATATATTTTAATTTAATATGATACTGAGTTAATATATTTTGAGTTAATATAAAATCAGAGTTAATATATGTTGAGTTAATATATGTTGAATTAATATAAAATTGAGTTAATATATCGTTTGTGCCACGCTGTTTGCTAAATTACGCTGATGTTTTTAACTAAATTAGCTCTTTCTGGACATATCTATTCTTCTGCTGCAGTTATGAACCTTTTATTAATTCGCCGTTAGTAAATGATTTACTACATTTTGCTACTGAATTAGCTACACAAAAAAATAGCAAGCACTGTTTGCTATTTCTTGTTCAGCATTTACTTCCTTAATTATTAATTGCTGAAATTTTAATCGGCGTTTCAAAAATCATCATCGCAGACATAAAATATTTTAATTCTTATTGAATTAGTTTTGTATGTTGTATATTTTTTGCTACATTCGTATGAAAATATAAATCAGATATTGAATTCATTCTTTTCTAAATCAATTGAAATAAAAATTAAAAGTATTTACAAGGATTTCTATTCATTGTTTATGATTATTTTATTGCTGCAATTTATTCAATTTCATTGACTACATAAAAAATAATTCTTTAATTCAACTTATGCTTGGAAAAAATCCATCATTTAATACTATTTTCTTTACTTTCATTTAATTCATTATTTTCTTTTTCAGAAACTTTGAATGAACTTTATTTTTGTAATCATAAAAAGAGTAAGAATAACACTAGAGAAACACATTAAACGAAAGGAAAAAAATTAATTGCAAATTTATAAAAAATAGAGAATGTTGAACCCATAAAAAAACCTTTTATAAAAAATTAGTTAAAAATTGTTTTTATTACTTACGCAAAAACCTGCAAATGTTATATTAATAAAAAGAATACGCCTGTCTTATTTTCAAGAAGGTAAAGAATTTATAAATGCTACTTTAAATTATTAATATGTTTTCAGATTAAAGATGATTAAAAGATTATTGTACATCCATAGTTTTTAAATGAAAAACCTACAGATGGAATTTCGAGGGAGAAAATTATGTAATCAAAAAAAAGATCTATTTTCATTTGAAAGAGATTAAATAATATTTTTCTTGGGTAATTAATCCTTTTTAAGCTATACTTCCTTTAGTTTACAGCTTATATACTATTTTTGACAAACAAAAAAAAGTAAGAAAAGTAAGATTAGTTTTCTTGTGTCATTATTTATATCTTTTTCTTATTTTATTGTTGAATGTTCCATTAATATATACTGAAGTGTCAAAAGTCATGAGATACCTTCATTATCCAGATCTTCATTATCCAAGTGTAAAAAACTTTGACGATGTATTGACTCAACAAGCCGTAGGATGTTCCCTGAAAAAACATTCCTCTACAGCTGTCCATTGCGAAAGTGTTTCTGGTGCAAGATTTTTCTGTATCAACTGACATTTTGATCATATTCCATAAATGTTCAACGATATTCATGTCGCGAACTAGGTGGCAAAATCATACACTTTGTATTTGCCACAAGTTTCTCATACCAATCACTAACGATTTTCACCTAGTGTCATAGTGCGTTATCATGCTAGAAAATTCCATCATTATTTGAGCACATAAATAGCTGTAAATAATCCTTCAGTAACTGAACATGAACATTTCTGAATTATTGTTTCAATTTAATAGAGGCCTCAGTCAGGCGAAGTAAAACATTTCAAGTCATTATGGTGCCACGGTCAGCTTGCACAATGCTTTGTTGACAACTTGAGTCCATGGTCCTCAGCTACATTCGAATAACGACATCTGCTGTTAGCAACTAGAATCATGACTCATCTGACCAAGAAATATTTTCAGTAATCTAGAGTTCAGCTGATAAAGCAGTTCAGCAAAGGAGTGGCAAAGAGTTGCATCGTGTCAAAATATAAGTGATATTTTATTATTTGTTTTTATACCAAACACACGTGATTATGTCTGAAAGGTATTCTGAGCAATGTGTCCATTTCTGAATTATATCATCTTCTCACTATAATGCTTAATCCTTTTAGAATAAATTTGAATATATTCTAATTAATCATGTAACAAGAGGTACGATGATCGTATTCCTTAGGAATTTTAAAAATATACTACATATGCCTGTGTCTGATAGGTATCCTAGAAGATTATTGGGTACAATATAACAAATATAAAAACTTTTCGATGAAAATGCTATTAATGTATCACATATAGATCTAAAAGGACCATGCGCCAATTTCCTCCCAATTAGAAAAGTTTTAAATATATATAAATGCACAAAAACTTTAATTAAAGAATTGAAGAGAACATTGTTAATTAAAGAACACAAACAATAACATTATTTTTTTATGTATAACAATTAAAAATGTTAAAGATGACATACTGTTAATTTTTAATATAGGAAGTAATATATAATGACATATATTGTAGTTCAAAACAATAGATTTGTTCATACTTTTAAAAGAATAGAATTCTGAAATAACTGCTTATGATTATAATATTCTAATAAATGACGTATTATAATATTAATAAAAAAAATTTTTTAATTGTGGTGTCATTTTTAGTGTTCTATTTCTAATTCTTTATCTTTATAGTTATAAATAACGAATTTTAATTGTTTTCAATAAGTTTTTTTTATTTTTTTTTATAAATAACAACATATCATAGCTAAATAAATGAAATTTACAAGGACATTGGTAAGAAATTGTGCTTACCTTTATAAAATAATTAAATAATTTAATAAATTTGGAATCTACTACGTATATTTTTTTTATTTCATTTACTTTCGGATAAAATTATAACGTTTCTATTATTTGTCAAGAAAATTAAAATTAAATTTCATTATTAATATGTTTTAGTAAATTTCATTAAAAGTTATGCCTAACAAACAAGTATATACGCCATATCTCATTAATATTGTAGGATTTTACTAGAAATAAAATACATTTAAGCTTCGTTTAACAACATTAGACTTCTTGTTTTGTACTAAGCAATATATTAATTTAAAAACTATATATATACTGTACATACTTCTGATGAATTGATGTTGATAACTTAAGATATACAATATCTTAATTCATGTTGCCTTACATCAAGGCATCAAAAAAATAAATCCGGAAAAAGCTAAGAACAAAAATGACGGATTTAAAATATCCGTCATTCGCTCTTCCATTCCTTATCGTAAATCTCGTAAAACCATGTTTGATATCTCGGGCGCATGAAAAAGAATATGAGAAGAGCTCTTATTGAAACGAATTGCTTCGAGAATTCAGCATTGCAGGAAATCTTTCCAACCCGCATCTCTTGAAATTTAAAGATTTGTACCGAAATTTTATATCTAGCATCACAAACTTCTTTTGTGGAAATAAATCTGTTGTGTACGGATAAATGCACCAAGATATTTTTTTTTTTTAAATTGAAAGTAATAAGAAATATTTGTGTGTTTTTAAACACAAAAAGAATGCTTGTCACTTTTTGAATGAAACTAAAGTATTATTGTAAATTTTTGAGATATGTTTTGGTGGCAGTTGCTTTTTCATTTTGTTCATAAATGTTTTGCTCAGTTTACTACTTAAATTGCTTCATCTTGTAAAACAGAAGATTGATTTTATAGCATTATTGTTATTTGTATTATTTACTTGAAAAAAAAAGGCAAAAACTTTTGAAAGAGATACAATCAGTTTCTTTCCCTAATCTTACACCAGGAATAAATTTTGCTAGATTTTAAGACAGTGTGGCATTTTATTGCTCATCACTTTCTTGAATGCAACCAAAATGTTGTTCTAAATTTATGTAATATATTTGAAAAGAGTAGAAAAGAATAAAATATAAGAATAAAGAATAAAATGCGCTAAGGTGGCATACTGTTATCTTTAATATGTGATGTACTATATGATACCATGTAGTACATAGCAAATCAATTGTTTGCTCACATTTCAAAACAATTGAATTCTAAAGTAGCTGTTTATATTTGTAATATTCTGATAAATAATGTATTATAATATTAATGCAAAAGTACTTTTCAAATTTAAATTTTGGAGTCACCTTTAGTATCTATTTTTGATCCTTTATGTTTTTAGACACAAAAAGAAATTTTAAATGTTTTTAATAATTATTTTATGAATAACAACATATCACAGCTAAATAAAAAAAGAATTTCACAAGATTAATATAACAAAATATAGGGCTTCCGTTTGTATAATAATCAAATTATTTAATGAAAGTTGAATCTACCACATATATTTTTTATTTGAATTACTTTCAGATAAAATTGCAGCATTTCTGCTATTTGTCAACAAAATTAAAACTGCATTTTATTAATTTTTTCTTTAATGAATAACAATAAAAAAAAACGTAACAAACAAACAAAAATTTCTCACTAATATTGTAGAAGTTAACTAAAAATTAAATATATTTAAGCTCCATGTAACAATATTAAACTGCTTTTTGTACTAAACAATATATTAACTTAAAATAGATATACTGTATATACTTCTGATAAATTAAAGTTGATAACCGAAGTTATACAATATCTTATTTCATGTTGGCTCGTATCATGACATCAAAAAAAATAAATCCGAAAGTTCAGAACAAAAATGACGGATTTAAAATATCAGTCATCCGCTCTTCAATTTTTTATCTTAAATCTTGTAAAACCATGATTGATATCTCGGGCGCTGGGAAAAGAATATGAGAAGAGCTCTTATTGAAACGAATTGCTTCGAAAATTCACCCTTGCAGGAAATCTTTCCAATCCGCATCTTTTGAAATTGAAAGATTTGTACCGAAATTTTATATCGAGCACCAAAACTTCTTTTGTAGAAATAAATCTGTTGTGTATGGATAAATGCACCAAGCTTTTTTTTTCTTACATTGAAAGTAATAAGAAATATTTGTGTGTTTTTAAACACCAAAAAAGAATGCTTGCCACTTTTTTTTTTAAATGAAACTAAAGTATCATTGTGAATTTTGTAATATATTTTTGGTAAAAGTTGCTTTTTCATTTTGAATATAAATGTTTTTGCTCAATTTACTACTTAAATTGCTTCATCTTGTAAAGAAAAAGAGGGTGATTGTATAGCAGTGTTATTATTTGTATCGTTTGCTTGGAAAAAATTTCAGGCAAACACTTTTAAAACCGCACGTTTGCAGGAAATAAACAATCAGTTTCTTTCTTATTCTCAGATCGGGAATAAATTTCACTAGATTTTAAGAAAGGCAAGACAGTGTGGCGTTTTATTATGTGTCACAGTTTCTTGAATGAAGCCAAATTATTATTTTGCATTGTTGTTCTGAATTCCAGTAATACATTTGCACATAGTAACGCTTTTATTTTGAATATACATATTTTGTTCAATTTACTGCTTTTTATGAATAGTTTCATTTTATGAATAGAAAATAACTTTTATTTAGTATTCTTACAATTTATTTTTTATTTAAATTTGAAAAAACTACATATATTTTGTGCAAACTGACATGCATTTATGTATATTTTAATACTTTTTCTTCTTCATTGGCGTAAAAGCTCCATGATGGACCGAGGCAGTCAGTCTCCTCTTTCGAGACAGGAGATGTTTTTTTTTTTAGAAGTAAGGGTGTCAGACCTATACATATTTTAATTAATGATAAGAAATCAATCTGAAATTGTATACGGTGTTATCAAAGGATTGTATTAAGTAAAGTATAAGTTAAGTAAAAGGTAAAGATAAGTTAAAAAGTAAAGTTAAATTAAAGAATAGTATATAAATAGTACCAAAAGAGGCGCATAGTCTTTTAACTTCCATAAGATATCTCAGCCTGCATAGGACTCCAAAATGATATTATAATTATTCATAATGGTATTTTAGTCGTTGTTATGCAAAATTTCAGGCAGAGATCTTAATTAAGTTTTTGTTAATTTTTTTTATCCGATTTCAATTTAATTAATATGCATTTGCTTGAAGTTAACCCACATATAGGCGAATGAACTCTGTAAGCTTAACAAAAATGAAAATCCAAAGTAAGATGAGGATATTGTGCTCACTTGTCAGAATCCCAGCTCATTATAAAAAAAGGTTTAAAGACGATGAACTTCTTGGTAGTCACAGTAAGTCGGAATGGATATCTCCAGAACTCACAGAGAAGATATTAATACTATCTAACCTCTTCTTAAAATTATGTATTGCCTACGGATCTAACGTATTCATGTCTGTCATACTGCCTGATGTCCAATTGGCTAGTTCCAATTGGCCTTTGGAACCATGGGATTCAGATTTGGCGGTGGCCTGCGTGTGTTTGGTGGTGGTTCGGAATTCCCGTTAAATTGTAGGACCCGGTCTAATTAGTCCCAAGTGTGCATAAAGTACGCACAGTAGAGCAGCAAACCAAAATAAACCTATCAGCCAGAGGTATTGAAATTTCATTTCGGTTCATTTTTTGAAAATCCATCTCAGCTTTTCTGAAGCCCAACTGGTTATTTATCAGATTGCATCAGCCTCTAACAAATGAATTATTTTATATTTTAACCCTCCCCTATGTGGTTCAATAGGTCCAATGCACAGAGATCATCTCCAACGATGTGCTGCAATTCAAGCCGATTCGGAGATAGTGCTTTACTGGCGTGCGAGAGAACTCTTAAGACAATGACTTCTGTCATCTTTGTATTTTTTAACGTTTATTATTTTGTATTTTTTTTACCTTGTTATTATTATTATTTTTACTTGTATTTGCCTTGTCATTGAAAGAAAAATATTTTAATAATATTTTTATCTTTATTACATTCGTTAAGTAGTTAAATTATAAATCTTATTCTTTGTGTGAATAAACAGAAAAATGACCCATAAATTATTTACTTGCTGAAATCTAAAAAATAATCTTTCAGAAACTACAAGGATATCTCTTCACTGATGAGTCAATTTTTTAAGCCTAAACAAGCGTTGAAAGCAAATGAATAAGAATGCAATGTTTTCAAATTAGCATCTCAGGGGGTACATTAAGAAGAGTGAAAACACGCTGAGCGAAACTGCGGGCAATAGCATGTACCACAACATTCCACAAAAGTCTCAGCGGGGCTGTTAACACACCTCACGTAACATCTGACGCATTTTCCTAATTGCCCCTCCTCTCTCTTTCCCTGGACCTTCCTCTCGCGCCTTCCTTTTAATAAGTCGTTTATCACAAAACGTTACGCGACGTTCCGACGCTGAGTTGTAGGTCTTTTGAATTTGGCAAAATCCCTGCCAAAGGTCCGGGATTGCGAAATTGGCATTCTCGTTAGCGAATGCAAATTTTCCTGCAGATGAGATTCCGATTCCTCTGTGCGCGAATGTTTTCGTCTTCAGTAAATAAACTGGGGATCAAATTAACTCGGAAATTTTCTGTGGGTGAGGTCGCTTTACATGTCGGATGTTTTGCTTGCGTAATGTTATCAGATTCTTTGTGTGATTTCAAGTACAAAATGAGATGCTGAAATATTTTTAAATTTTTTCAAGGAATAATACTATAGTAACTAATAGCTTGAATAATACTATATGAAAAAAACTTGAATAAAATTACACAAATTTTAATTTTAAGTAGTAAGTAAATTTGTTTTATAATGTGTAGATATTTTGTTACATAGTATGATAAAATTAAATGTTTGTTTTAATGCAGACCCATGTTTTCACCTATGCAATAAATTATTTCATTAATAACAATAAAGAGTTAAAATAAACTTTCAAGTAAAAGGTGTAGAACGGAAAAAAAAATCTTTACAAAATGTAATACTTTTTTATAGCCTAAAACTTAACTTAATATGTAAAATGATATTAAACGCGTTTGATGTAGGTAACGTATGCCTTATGATTTATTAAATTTATTATTTAAAGAAGTATACTGTTTATTAGAAATGTCTTTGCACATCAAACCTTTCCTTGCAATATTCTAATACATAATACTAATTATTATATTATTATCGTTGTTAAAAATTCAGTATATATATTGTAAGTTGATATTAAGGTTCATTTTAATAGAAAAAGAAAATCTTTCATAAGAAATCTTTCATAAAAGAAAATCTTTCATTTTAAAAACTTAATATCTATATTAAGGTGCACAATTAACTCGGAAATAGTAAAAATTTTTAATATAAAATTCATTAACATTTTTCATGCCTAATTCAGTTTTTCATATACATATGTAAATGCAGGAATTGTAATTAAATGTGTTTAAAAAAGCATTGAAATTTCCTCATTAAAACACTGATTCTAATGAGGAAATGTATTATAATTTTCAATAGATAGTTTTAACAGCAAAAACTTTTGTATTTCTCTTTTGTAGCTTTGTGGTGAATCCCTAGAATGCCACTCAGTGGAAAATGGAGTAGTCGAATAAAAAAAGCTTTCAAAGAAATTCATTGCAGTGATCAATTGTTTTTTAATACTAGAACTGGAATTCACCAGAGGAGATCCGCAAAAAAGTACACAAACGTTTCATTTTCAATATTTCATCATGAAGATCAAACATGGTTTTATTTATATTCTTGCCTTAACTTATCAGAGAGTATGTCCTGTCTCCGATTTACGAAATTATCTAAGATAACTTTTAAGAGATAAGTTTCTTGGGTTTCGTAACATCTGGTAACTTGTTCCCTAAAAGTTTTGTTCAGTTTGTTATTTTTAAAACGGAGCTAGAAAATAACTGCTTCCGTGTAATGAAAACTTGATAATGGAAGTTTTCAAAACTTTAAAAACATGTCATTATTTCGTCATTCATATTAAAAATTAGAAAGCATCAGAATCTTTATATCTCTTTCTCTCACTTTGTATATATATATATATATATACATAACATGTGATTAAAAAAACGATATCAAGAAATTTGATCCTAATTAAAATTACTAATATATAACATAGTTAGTGTTATATATAGTATAAAAGCAATTTAATTAATGAATTTCGTGAGACGGAATACATATTAAATGTGAATTGTGTTTGCAAATGAAATCAAGAATTTTAAATGAAAATTTTACATTTATAATACTGAAATATAAATTTAGAATAAATCATACATATAAGAAAGTATGCTTTTTATGTAATATCTAAAAAAAATAATAAGTAAATAAATTTACTAAAAAATATATAAATTTTTCGCATTATAAAGAACACAGTCTCACAGTCTTAAACAGAAATTTATTTATATTATATTTCCAATCCGCATTTTTTGAAATTGAAAGATTTGTACCGAAATTTTATATCGAACATCACAAACTTCTTTCGTAGAAATAAATCTGTTGTGTATGGATAAATGCACCAAGGTTTTTTTCTCTTAAATTGAAAGTAATAAGAAATATTTGTGTGTTTTTAAACACCAAAAAAAGAATACTTATCACTTTTTTGAATGAAACAAAAGTATTATTGTAAATTTTGTAATAAATGTTTGGTTTGTAATAAAGGTTTTGTAATAAATGTTTGGCTTTTTCATTTTAAATATGAATGTTTTTCTCAATTTAGTGGTTAAATGGCTTCATTTTGTAAGTATTATATTATATATATGTATATGATGTATGTATGATTTTATATGCATTGAGTATGATTATATAGCATTGATGATTATTATGTATGATTTTATAGCATTGTTATTATTTTTATTATTTGCTTGGAAAAAAGGCTAAAACTTTTTGAAAAGATAGCACAGTGTAAGACAGTGTGGAGTTTTAGAGCTTGTCACTTTCTTGAATGTAACCAAAATGTTGTTCTAAATTTTTGTAATAGATTTGAAAAAGGTATAAAAGAATAAAATATAAGAAACCAGAATTAAAATATACTAAAGATGACATACTGTTATCTTTAATATATGATGTAATATATGATACCATATAGTAGATATCAAATCAATTGTTTGTTCATATTCTTAAGAAAATTAAATTCTGAAGTGGTTGTTTATGTTTATAATATTCTAATAAATTAAATTTTACAAAATTAATACAAAGGACTTTTCAAATGTAATTTTTTGAAGTCATCTTTAGTATCTATTTTTGAACCTTTATTTTTTAGACACAAAAAGAAATTTTAAATATTTTTAATAATTTTTTTATAAATAACAACATATCACAGTTAGATAAATGAGGATTAACAACGATAAACAGTTTTACAAGATTAATATAAAAAAAATATAGTGCTTCAGTTTATATAATAATCAACTAATTTAATCCAAATTGAGTCTATCACATATATTTCTTTTTAATTACTTTCAGATAGAATTGTAGCATTTCTGTTATTTGTTAACAAAATTAAAACTGCATTTATTAAATTTTTCTTTAATAAATAACATTAAAATAAAGCATAAAAAACAAACAAAAATATCTCACTAATATGGTAGAATTTTACTGAAATTAAGATATATTTAAGCTCCATGTAATAGTATTAAACTGCTGGTTTTTTTCTAAACAATATATTAACTTAAAACTATAGATATATTGTATATACTTCTGATAAATTGATGTTGATAGCTTAAGTTATACAATATCTTATTTTATGTTGCTTTTACATCGTGACGTCAAAAAAAATAAATCCGGAAGCTCAGAACAAAAATGACGGATTTAAAATATCCGTCATTCGCTCTTCCATTCCTTATCTTAAATCTCGTAAAACCATGATTGATATCTCGGGCGCATGGAAAAAGAATATGAGAAGAGCTCTTATTGAAACGAATTGCTTCGAAAATTCACCCTTGCAGGAAATCTTTCCAATCCGCATCTTTTGAAATTGAAAGATTTGTACCGAAATTTTATATCGAGCATCACAAACTTCTTTTGTAGAAATAAATCTGTTGTGTATGGATAAATGCACCAAGCGTATTTTTTTAAATTGAAAGTAATAAGAAATATTTGTATGTTTTTAAACACAAAAAGAATGCTTGTCACTATTTTGAATGAAGCAAAAGTATTATTGTTGTAAATTATTTTGGGATATATTTGGTAACAATTGCTTTTTCATTTTGAATATAAATGTTTTTCTCAATATACTGGTTAAATTGCTTCATTTTGTAAAACAAAAGGAATGATTTTATATCATTATTATTATTTGTATCATTTGCTTGAATAAATGACTAAACCTTTTGAAAAAGATAGGAAAGAAACAATCAGTTTCTTTTTTAATCTCGAATCGGGAATGAATTTTAGTAAGACAGCATAGCGTTTTATTGCTTGCCACTTTCTTGACTGTAGCCAAGATGTTGTTCTGAATTTCTGTAATACGTTTGAAAATAGAAGCGCTTTTATTTTAAATATACATAGTTTGTTTAATTTACTGATAGAATTGTTTCATTCCATGAAATAAAAGAACGAGTTATTGTAGTATTGTTGTTATTTGCTTTTTTAATTTGAAAAAATATATATATTTCATACAGGAGCAGCCTACTGACAGTTATCGAGACAGAAGATATTTTTCTTTCCTACGGGCTATGATTACGAGACATCCGATATTTTAATTAATGCTAAGAAATCAACTTGAAATTCTGTACAGTATTATCAAAGAATATTATTAAGTAAAGTATAAGTTAAGTTAAATTACAGGATAGTGTATAGGTAGTATCAAAGAATGCGTATGGTTTTTTAAATTTCGTAAAATATCTCAGCCTGTACATGACTCCAAAATAATACTATAGTTGTTTATAATGGTATTTTAGTTGTTATTATGCAAATCTTCAGGTAGAGGCATTAATTTAATTTTTTAAATATTTTTTATTAGATTTAAATTTAATTAATATGAATTCGCTTGGAAGCATCTCACATTTTTGCGAATAAACTCTATAGTCTTAAATAAAAAGGAAAATCTAAAACAGGATGTTGATATTGTTATCACTTCTCAGAAATCTATTTCATTATAAAAAAGGCTTGAAGACGATTAACTTTTTGGTAGCCACAGTAATTCGGATTGAACATCCCCAGGGTTCACAGAGCAGATATTCGTTTGCTCTATCCTTTTCTTAAAATGATGTCTTGCCTACAGATCTATCGTCTTTTCTGTCTGCTATGCTGTATGATGGACAATTGGCTAGCTCTCTTGCTTTTGAAGCCACGGGCTTCAGATTTGAATCCTTAAGGAGGAATGCGCGTGTTTGTTGGTGGTTCGGAATTCATGTTAAACTGTAGGACCAGGTCTAATTAGTCCAAAGTGTGCACAAAATGGCCGTAGAGCGACAAACCAAAATAAACCTGTCAGGCATAGGCACTTGAAAGTTCATTATGGCGTTTCTTGAAAATCAAACTAAGCTTTTCTGAAGTCAAACTGGTTATGTATGAGATCGCATCAATCTCTAACTAATGAATTATTTTATATTCTAGCAACTATTTTTATCTTTAATACATTCGTTAAGGAGCAAAATTATAAATCTTATTTCTTGTATGTTTAAAAAAATGACGAAAAAATTGTTTATTTGAAATAATTTGAATGAAAATAATCTCTCAGAAATTACAAGAATATCTCTTCACTGATGAGTCAATTTTTTAAGTCTAAACAAGCGTTGAAAGCAAATGAATAAGAATGCAATGTTTTCAAATTAGCATCTCTGGGGGTACATTAAAGAAGAGTGAAAACACGCTGTGCGAAACTGCGGGCAATAGCATGTACCACAACATTCCACAAAAGTCTCAGCGGGGCTGTTAACACACCTCACGTAACATCTGCCGCATTTTCCCTAATTGCCCTTCCTCTCTTTCCCTGGACCTTCCTCTCGCGCCTTCCTTTTAATAAGTCGTTTATCACAAAACGTTCCGCGACGATCCGAAGCTGAGTTTAGGTCTTTTGAATTTGGCAAAATCCCTGCCAAAGGTCCGGGATTGCGAAAATGGCATTCTCGTTAGCGAATGCAAATTTTCCTGCAGATGAGATTCCGATTCCTCTGTGCGCGAATGTTTTCGTCTTCAGTAAATAAACTCGGAATCAAATTAATTCGGAATTTTCTGTGGGTGAGGTCGCTTTTACATGTCGGATGTTTTATTTGCGTAATATTATCAGTTTCTTTGTGTGATTTCAAGTACAAAATGAGATGCTGAATATTTTTAATTTTTGGAGGAGCTTGAATAATACTATATGAAAAAAAAAAAACTTAAACAACATTATACAAATTTTAATATTTAGCAATAAGTAAATTTTTATATAATATGTAGATATTTTGTTACATATTATGATAAAATTAAATGTTTGTTTTAATGCAGACACAGGTTTTCCCATGCAATAAATTATTCCATTAATATGAGTAAAGAATTAAAATAAACTGTCAATTAAAAGGTGTAGAATGAAAAGAAAATATTTACAAAGTATAATGTTTTTTATCGCCTAAAACGTAATTTAGTATGTAAAATGATATTAAGCGTGTATTATGTACGTAACGTATGTATTATGATTTATTAATTTATTATTTAAGCAGTTATAATGGTTTTTTTTAAAATGGCGTTGCACATCACGCCTTTCTTTGCATTATTCTACTACGCAATACTAAATATTATATTATTATTGTTAACATTTCAGTATATATTTTAAGTTGATATTAAGATTCATTTTTCTAAAAAGGTAAAATTATTCATAAGATTTAAAAACTTAATATCTAATATTAAGTTGAAGATTAAATCTCCATAACTATCACGGAAATTGTAAAAACTTTTTTTCATATATAATTTATTAATTTTTTTATATATAATTAAATTTTTCCATACATATCTATTGTAGGATTTCTACTTAAATGTGTTTAAAAAAGCTTCTAAATTCTCTTTTAAGAAAAACTGTTTCTAATTTAATGCAAACATATTTTTCAATGCTCTTTTATGATAAGGATCGGGCTTGATTTACATACAAGAAAGTTATGTATATCATACACAACTCGTGCATAATCAATACATAGTTTTAAAAGAAAAAAATTTTGTATTTCTCTTTTGTATCTCTGTGATGAATCCTAGAGTGCCACTCAACAGAATGAATAGAAAATGGAGTAGTCGAATATAAAGGCTTATCAAAAAGGAAAATTTTTCATCATAACGATCAAACATGGTTTTATTTGTATTATTCCATTATCTTACCAGAGAATCTGTCTTGTCTCCGATTTATGAAATGAGCTAAGATAATTTTTAAGAGATAAATTTATTGGGTTTTGTAGCAGCTGATCACTTGTTCCCTAAAAAGTTTGTTCAGTTTGTTAATTTAAAAACGAAACTAGAAAATAACTGTTTCCGTGTAATCAAAATTTGATAATAGAAGTTTTTATGACTTTAAAATATGTCATTATTTCGTCATTCACACCAAAATAGTAGAAAGCATCACAATATTCATATCTCTCTCCTTTTTATATATGTATACAATGTACTGCATTGTAGAAGATGATGCAGACTAAATATATTCAGTCTGCATTAGTTTCTGTTTTATTTGTTGTAATATTTATATATAAATATATATATAACACAAAAATACAACAGAAGCTGAGCCAGATTGAATATATTAAATATGCACAAGAAGAATTAATATAAAGGCATCAGTGTAAACTTCTTCATAAAAAATTAAATTTATTTAAATTTCGTAAATAGCCTAAAAATTATACACAAGTGCGGATTACGGCACATAGTATAAACTTATTCAAAGAATCTCAAGAATATATTTTTACATCCATTTTGTTCTAATGCCTAATTTTTTAAAGTATCGAATGTTAATAAATAACGAATTTCGAAGAAAGACAAATCATCGGTCAGTGGGAAAGGAGGTCACTTGTCAAATTGCCGCACAATGAGATATCAATGAGAGTATGGAAGCAGTGGGCGTGCAAATCGCAAGGCTGTCAGCAGAACACGAAATGACACTGTGATAACAACGGGTTAACAGGCACTTTATCCACATGTCAAAAATGATCCATGTAGTTTCATCTTTTTGACAATCGGCACTTGTTAATGTCAATTATAACAAATTACAAATTAAAGGCGTGCTAATATTTTCTTTTCCCCATAGTTTCACCTTAGTTTCTAGTTGTTGTTTTTCTGCCCCATTCCGTTAATTGAACCTATTTTTTGCATACATTAAAGAAACCCCTACAAGCGTACCACTTTTATACTTTTCCATGTTTTTCGTAGAAATCGTATTCTTTCTCTCAAGGCACTTGGAGATGCATTTATAATAATGCAGTTTTAGAAATTGCTGAAATGTCCAATATATCATATACCACTTCTTTTCTTTACCTGTCTATTTATTCTTCACATTATTATGTTATTTTTTTTAAATACCATGTGTGACATCTTGAAATACTAATCCGTCCAATACACTTGTCCTTATTCATTTGCACCAATCCAATACAATTGCACTCTTATAGAAAAAAATTATACATTCAAATATTGTTTCCTTCAATGCTATAATAGACGTGTAGAATGTTTAATAGAACCATGTGAATGACGTTAACAAAGTTATTTTTATCAAATAATATTTGTTGATTATCTCGATAAATCTATTACTTTCTTCACATCAACGCAGCTTATACATAAAATACGTTTTATTAAATTTTAATAATTCTTCAGTAATTTCAAGCAAATCATGTAATTATATATAAGTAGTTTCTTTAATATTATATTAAATGTTACTATTTTTGGAGTTATTTTTTTATTTTACGGATTTACCTGTCTTATACAAAAAATAAGATCATATTTATTAGAAATACATTAATTGATCTCACCTCATAACTTAGCAGTTATTATCAGATAATCTACATCATTTCTTTTGACGAATTGTTGTTCAGATATTTTTTGATGTATTGCTTTTCCGATAATCAATGAATCATCATCACGAATGGTATATTTCTCATCTTTTTTATATCTAGATCGGAATAGGTTCATCAAAAAGAACTGAAAGATAAATGGTAACATTTTTTTTTCATCCTATAATTCAAGAATATGAAATATGATTTTTTTTATTTATATTCACAAATTCTTCTGTCACTGATTTACAATTAATTATAAATCATCTTTGATTTGGGATTATTTTACCTTTTTTTTTGCATATAACAGAACAGATTGTAAATGCTTAGGAATAATAATTTAATTACAGAAATTAGATTAAAATTCAAATTTTCATTTAGCTTGAATTCGAATTTGACCAGTATAATTAAAGAATTCATAAACTATTTAAATAAATGATATTACTTTTTGCAATCTAATCATCATAACTGTTTGTATTATTATTAATAAATTCTAGTAATATAAGCAGATGTCAGTCGATTCTTTGCTTCACTAATAAAATACTAATAAATATGAATCAATAATCTTGATTATGAATAGTAGCAATACTATTTGTACTAACACTAATTTTCTTGCTGTTTTGGCACAATAAAAAACAAAGGATGTGCAGTTACTATGGATACAATAATATACTGATAAATATCCTTATCATAGTGATAGAAAAATGCTCATAACGGTGAAATGGTTTCACCTGGAGCTGCATGGTTATAATCCCACAGTTGGTAATAAATACAGCATTGATATGGTATTTGTGATTTACTCAGTGTAAGCTATATGTTATGTAAGAAAGGGGTGATTTTTTTTTATGTATGGACCTGTACGCTTTGTTATTGTATCTATATAGTTATATGAATAATACGGGAAATTTAATTTAATTATTATTTTTTTTTTTGCTGTGTGTGCTAATATTACACATCAAATCTTATTTACTATTTATTTTAAAAAAGGGTGAATTAATTGATTCTTAAAATTTTCTTCCATACAACACACAAATGCGGACATTTATTCCCTTTATATCTACCCTGTAAAATATAAATTTCGTATAATTTTTACGTAGCATTCTCAATTTAATATTTTGTTAATGGATTTTATAAGCTTTTAGTTTAAATTTATAGTTTTATTTGATGAATTACCGAGTATTTACCAATATTATCTAAAAAGAAGCGTACAATAAAAGTAAAGGAGCTAAAAATTTAATAATGGATATATTCACAAAAGGAATATTCAAAAATCTTTTCAAATTTCGAGATTCAACCATTTATTATTAACTTTTATCTGCTAACTCATCTGCTATCTATGTCTAAAGCTAAAGCTCCATCGCATCTACATCTGCTATATAAAAATATTTATTGAAACATTAAGTTCTGAAATCTTTAAGATGAAATAGCAAAACGCGCCATTAGTGGGATAGCAGTTTTAGGCATTCAGTCTAGCCAACAGTACCCAAACAACATTAAATCTCCACATTGACGGCAAAAATATGATTTTGCTTTTTTCCCGGTTACATATAATAAAATATTACTAGTTTTGATAAATTTTATTATTAATAAAAATCCGTAAAGAATTAAAGCTTTAAAATTTTAATTTGCCTTAAAAAAAATCATCAATTCCTTCAATTTTTTCATCTTTACATTTAGTTTTAAAATATAAGAGTATTAATTTGGAATTTAGATGAAAAATCTAATATAATTTATCTGCTTTATTTTTCACTATAAATTAATTGGTGCCATCTGCGGCCATTAGAATATTTATTAAATTAATAATTAAGGGATAGAAAAAGGAAGGATAAGGTTATCTTCAAGTTTTAAAATATCATATGGCCAAACGTCGGTAATGGATTGAGTTCATGCCAAATTTGAAGCTTGCAAATGCTTGAAAATACCAATCACACTTAGGTTTGAAAATGTCATGGTAGTAGTAGTACATGGTAGTAGTAGTGCATTGGTAGTAGTAGTACATGGTAGTAGTAGTGCATGGTAGTAGTAGTGCATTGGTAGTAGTAGTACATGGTAGTAGTAGTGCATGGTAGTAGTAGTGCATGGTAGTAGTAGTAAGATTTAACCGTTATACAAAATAATAGTTTGAAAGCTATTATTTTGTATAACGGTTAAATAAACAGAATTTATATATTATTATAAAAAATATTTAGTAAGTTAAAATATTGAATATCCCTACATTCCGAAACGGTTCATTCAAGTTCGGGATTGTTTAATTAGAAGTGTAGATGAAACGGTTACATTCTTCGATAATTTTAAGAACATCGCGAGTTACTAAATCACTGTTACTAAATCTGATACATTTAGAAATGTATCCAACTGTTTTTATTTCGAGAATGTGACTTTGTTATACTTCTTTTCTTAAAATGCTTAATAGAATTCGCTCATAAATGTTCCTGAAATATATTGGAAGTTACAACTTTGTATCAGCCTGGCACTAATTTAACACATATCTCTAATATTTTCTAATTTTTAAAACATTCTATTTAAAGTCATAAAAATTTATAAATATATGTGAAATGTAAATGAGATAAATAAATGTAATAATATATGGAGATTTTTCTTAGTTAAATTAAAAAAATATGATAAAATTGAGTTAAAGAACTTTGGAAGGTGAAATGCAAAAATTAATGTCTTGAAATGTCTTATATGTAATGATTTAATTGTAATACTCATAATTCATATATACGTAATATAAAAAAGATAATCTTTTTTTTACCTTTGAACGTTTTATTAATAAGAAATTTTCTTGCCCTGTTTGCCGCATAATCCTAAATAAATAACAAAAATGTATATCAATAACCTTTTTATCCTTATTTTCAACCAAGAAAGATAAAAAGAAACAAAAACGCTACGAAAAACCTAACTTGAGCGATTAATGCATACCCATTTCTAGAATGTTACCCTTAGGGAATATATGGCAGATACCGAGTCTATAAAGTATCCTAGTCTAGAAGTCTGATCTTATTCTGTGGTCTATGGGGAGAAATATCAGTCATCTTATAGATATGACTTCTAAATCATTAGAATTAGTTATTGATCGACACATATTCTGTGATAAAGTTTAACTATCCTTTTTTTTGTTATGTTATGTATTTAGAACGTACACATCGCTGCGCGATTAATATAAATTGTTTCTATGAATACATTAATTCATGCATGAATTACTAGTTTCTTTACGGTAGGTAATGAAAATTATCTTTAATATTTAAAATTTTATTTATGTTTGATGAATTTATAATTATAATGCTTAAACCTTTATCACATATATTAAATCATATTTCTTTTATTCCATTATCTAACTTAATTGATTAATTTAAATGCAGCATTAAAAGCAAAAGAATATTGATAGTAAACATTACTTTATCATGATTATGAAAATCAATCCTTTCTTAACCATATTTAAAACATTTATAGAAATATTTATTTTTAAAACTAATATAACTCAAAAAAAAGGAAGAGTATAAAATATTTAAATAGAAGTCACTTAGATGATTTGATGTTTTTATGAATACATTATGTGCCCTAATTTATAAGCTATGTTTAATTTATTAAATAATATTCGTATATATGAGTTGAGTTCTAATAATATATTTGAAGAACTAACCACCTATTGTTATAAGGAAATGTGTTTTTCCTGGAATTTAGCTCCTTGTCTTATCAGATGATTCTATTTTATTACTTTCAGCATGTAGCAAATTAGCATTAGGACACATAATAAGTTCATAGCTATTTTTAGTCCAACTCTTATCCTGCGTAACTCAATTGCAGGAAGCATTCTATTGTCCATTTCCTTGAATCAAAGAGGACAGAGCGGTTTACGGTTACATGACTTTTCACCCATCTAAACAAGTTATCTTTTCTTCCTTCACTGCAGGGGGTCTCCAAACTATGGCCCGCGGGCCAAATTCGGCACGTCAGTGTCATCCGCGACAGCGAATAGCTTATTGTTGCTGTAATAAGTTGGATAAAAAACACATTAAAACACTAGAAATATTAGACAATGGCAGAAAAATTAAAACGGTTGGTTAAAACTTTGTTGGTTTGCAGTGCCTAAATTAAATCAACGATCTCCCACAGAGACAAAAGGAAAGCATCTTTCCTCGAATACATCAATGAATTCCTCATCTTCCCAATCTGCTTTTCCCATCGTATGTGGTATATATGTGAATAGTTTTCATTCAGAAAACAGGAATACTATCAAGCTAGCTGTCTACAACTTGAAAATGATGAAAGAAACCAAGTCAATCTCAAATCGTATGATATGTATATAATCTCTGACGACGTTACATATAGCATCAACAACTATTCACAAAATGTAAACTCAACTTTTATTCAGAATATTACCAACAAGGATATACCATTAACTACATAAAAACACGTAAAAGTATAGGCTCAAGAAGTGTCATATTCCAAGAAGACTGTGCAAACATCCGTTTAACTCTCCACGAGACAAATAGAACTGAAAAAGGATAACAGACTCCCTGACGATTGATTTCTTTGATCATTCAAACATCTAATTTATCTGCTGGAAAACCCAAAACTCTCAATCCATTTCAACCTCTAAAAGAAACTTTTTCTCCTCTTTAGGTATGAATTCCCAAGTTTTTCTAAAAATTGCTATAAAATGCCTCTCTTTATTGTTCTAGACGCAAACTAGTCTGCTACCTGAAAACTTCTCAAAACATCAGTTCCCAACATAAAATCAGTTTTTTCTAAACTAATCTTATCCTTTGATACAAAACATGACTACTAACTTTCTTATCAATATTGATCCACAAAGGTACGATATTTAAATGGTTCGCTTTTAATAACGATCAACCCCTCAAAGAGGTCGTCCCTGAATTTCTCTCAATTAATCTTAACATGTCCTCCTGTATTGACAAGGAGAGTAAAATAAGAAATAGCCAATAGAAATTTTCCAGTATGGGTTATCCCATATCAAAATAGATAATTCACTCCTCACCGGTGAAATCTACAATCTTCAAGTACTTCATACTCTTCAAGTACGAGTACCCGTATCTCTATAAAAAGGTAGAAACACTGTCTACAAAGTCGTTGTTGGTATGTTTTTACCACCGTAGTGAAGCATTGCCTATTCAAATCCACAGCGTAAAATGTCCTGAAAACCTCCGGAATCTTGACTATACCACGGAAAACGAAAATGACTGAACTGTTTCGGAGATCATTTGGCTAATTTGCTTAAATTCCCTCACTGTCCTGAGAATAATTACCCAAAGCCAAGACACTTGTGGCGCAAGATCAAAACTTAGCCCCCGATTGAATACATTGACTCAAAAATCATTTATAAAAGTTCAATCAACATCATCTAAAAATTAAGAGATCCTCATTTGCTCAGACATTTCTGCAGGAAAAAACAAGTCCCCCCCGCCATTTCTACCTAATGTATTACCAAAAACTCTAACAGATTTGATCTAGCAAGCCTACACTATTTTGACATGCACGTGTTCCTATTATTAATGCACTAAGACAGAAGAAACTGTACCGTTCTTCTAAAAGAATTCAAAGCATCATTGCTGGCTTTCAAAAATGTATAAGGTTTCAAATATAAAATGTCTGTCTGACACCATGGTGCTCTATGGTGCATCATTGTGCATTCTGCTGACACTCTAGTGCTCTCATTTTTAAATAGTCTTTCTTCAACTTCCTCCCACTACCATTAAATCTCAACATTAAATCTTAAAATCTCAACTACATATAAGCCTGGCCAGCTTCTGCAATCATCCGTCAATTCTTCAATCTTCCTTCAATTTTCGTTTTTTTTTTCTCTGACCAGTCAAATGACTTTTTTTTTAGTTCTTTTTTATAATTTCCTTTCAGTTTCGGTCCTTTACTTCTGAAACCTTCGATTTCAGTGGCTTAGTGCAATATCGTGTAATGATTCATTATTATTTCCATTTTTCTTTCCCGTGTAATAGGCTCGTATATAAATTCATCGTTTTCATCTCACAAGGAAAAAAAAAAAAATGTGAAGGGTAAATTCAGCAAATATTCCTGTTTACTGAATTTAGATTGGATGTAAAGGGATTATTTTCCTCAAGTCCTTCAAATGTGATTTATCTTCACCTTTAAACTAATCCTTAAGGTCACGTATATATCGTAAACGTATAGTTTGAGAAGTAGATGGATTTGCTTCATACTAAGAGTAATCATGTAACAAGAAACAAAGAATCAATACCATTTGACACACACTTTTGACGTCAATTCTCTGTCGCATAAAAAAAAACTCTAATAAATGTATCAGCATGGAGTTTCTTAATATAAAAATGTCAATCAGGTTAGCTTAATTGTTGATGCAAGTCACTACCATAAGCAGTCAAATAAGTTATCGAGGATTTTCCTTTATGAATCAGTGCTTGCAAAACGCAAATTTTCATACTGGATATATCAGTTGAAGGTTTAACGCATATTAATCTCTACAACAAACATTATTTTGAACGAAGTTATTTCTTTATCTTATAATACTAGGCAAAGAAAATCATAAATTAAATATAGGTTGAAAAAGAGTAAAAATAATAAATAAACAGGTAAATAAAAATGAAATTAAAATTCAACATTTAAATATTTCCAAAGTTTTTTTTTTTTCCTGTAACAGGAAAATGCATGTTTATTATCTTGGGAACAGAATACTGTTTATGCCTATTAAATAATATAATTTTAAAAAAAAAAAAAAAGTTTTATTCATATTTATTTATATATTAATATTTTAACTACAATTAATATTTTATTTATAAAAATGTTTATTGATCTTTTTTATTCATAAACCCTTATTAGTGAATAAACATATGTCTACCAAAAAACAACTAAACTGACTGCTCCATATCCATCCACAATGTCTTATGAAAGATTACATAACTCATTTGTTTTCCTTTTCATAAATATACATGTAGATGAAATATTGATGTCCCTTAGTGTATACTTCTTGCAAAAATATATCTTAGCAAACAATGTACGATGCAATATTTATGCCATGGAAGGGACGAAAGCCGATCTAAGTTATAAACAAGTCTTTGTCACAACTTTCATGAAAAGAAAAACATTTATGTAGGGTAAAAACAGTTTATTTATGAAGTAATGGCAACAAAATAATCGTCTCCTTGCCTGCTTCTTGTTTTTCAAGCTCTTATTTTATTTGTCATAATTTTTATAACAGATATATTTTGGAGAAAACCCTATAAATATACATGCATCTGTATAATATAAAAATATATTCCTATACGAAAATGTATATGTATAATAATGTAGATTATATGTTATACATATTAATATAGTAGAAAATATTGTGTCTTTATTTAATCAAATAAATTACTTTTGAAATTTAATATTCCAATATAAATTGCATGTATCAATTCCATTAAATTATCAGTTGTGAGAAAAATTCTTTTTTTTTTTCTATGCATACTATAAAGGAAAAAATCTTTTAATGTAAATTATTATTATACGTAACAACAAATTATTTTTAAAAATATAAAACGTTTTTAATCATTTTAAAACTTTAAATTGAGAAATTTTCTCAAAAATATTTTTTTTTGGCATACATATGAATTTTGCTTTAAAGTGTTAGAAAATGTCATTTCAATTTTTATTATTTATAAGGAAATTAATGTACTTTATGAATTGTTTTACAGATTCATGAATTTATTAGATTAAAATTTAAATAACGTGATTCGATGTTATTTAGACGAAGTGTTTCATAAATTAATAACTAATTTATCACATTACAGGTCATCTGCAACTCAATTCCCAGGAGGGCAAGAGCTATAAAAATCAATTTTATTAGACAGCTGATGCAAAGGTGAAAAGGATTGAAAATACATCACCCATATGAAGCAGTATTTTGTGTCAATCACTGCTGCTACAAGATTCGACATTGTATGAAAGAAGCTTTGTATGTGCTTCCTGAGTATACCAAGCTCATGCTTCTTCCACAAGTTGTCAAAGTTAATCTTGCGTAGCAATGGATGGTGTAAGTTGTAACCGAACATACTCGAAAAGTGAGAGATCTAGAGAATGGGTCGGGCAGGATTAGAATATAATCTTGTGTTTAAAGAATAATTTTTGAGCATTGCCTGTCATGTATGGTCTCACATTATCCTGTTGAGATATGGCCACGGGCAAGCAAGTCTTTATTGTAAGAAATGGCAATAGGCTTCAGAACTTTAGAGATATAGCATTATCTGTTCAATGTATTATAAATCAATAATGTGGTATTAAAATCCAATTCCACTCCTAACCATAATATCAAGTGGTGTAACATATTGCAAAAGTATACAAGCTTTCCTCATGGTTTCGTCAGGTTCAGATACGTGCATTATGGTATTGTAGATTAAACCGCTATTAGTTTGAAAACAATGTTGCATCACTCTCTGTTCATTTCAGGTTTTCATCGCACAATTGCAGAAGCAGGACCTGGAGTCTAGAAAAGGCAATCACAGAAATGGAAGCCTTGTTGAAATTTCACTGTGCTGCAAAAAGACGTCGAATGGTATTTGGTGACACAGAGATTATGTAACGTAACTGATTTTATTTTAAGCGCTTCTTCTTTTAATCCAATCCATCAATGCTCCTCGTGCAATATGACTTCCTCAAGTGTTATAGTGTGACAATGCTGATGCAATCATTCTTGTCGATCGGTTTATTCCTCCTGCATTAACTGCAATTCAAATATCTGCATCACTGTGGTATAATTACATCCATCAAGAGCATCAATTACATTGAAGCATAATCCACAATCTCTATACGTCATAAGTTTTCCTCTGTCAAACTCAGAAACTAACATGAAAAAATAATGTCAGTACTTAAAACAATTTGTTTCCCTTTTATATAGCCCTCGTAAGTAGCTTTTGTATACCGAAATTTGCATCTGCATTGAAATTTTAATCGTTCTCATATCTTATCATGGTATAGGAGGGAGGAAAATTTCACGCCTTTTTGGATACTTTTTTTCGTAGGGTTGCATTTTAAATGACAAATAAAATCTGTGCGATCCTGTAATGTTTCTTGCGTCAAAGTCCGTACTACTTGTTCCTTAATTAATGAGGTTTCTATTTTTAACAATTTTAGGAATTATTTTTAGCCTCAGTTTTAGGAATTATTTTCGCGGGCACAAAAATTCAATTGCTTACTTACTTGCTACTTTAAAATTAAAGGTATGGTATTTCATCTTTTTTTTTTAAATAAGGGGATGTACAAAAAATATTTAGTATCAAGGGAATTAATGGAGTTTTTTCTTTATTCCACACGCTCTTTTTTTTAAAGGAAATCCTACTATCTAGATATATTTTACAATAATTATTCTCTCTGGAAACGGCACTTTGAAAGTTCCATTCATATCAAAATCTTAAATTAATGGTACATGAACAATTAGTAATCTCTTTTTTTTAAACAATTTTTGGGTTTAATGTCTTATTTTGCTCTGAGATCAAATACTATAGTAAATGAATATTTTAAACTGTTAAGACTCAAAAATGTAATTATATCTCCACAAAAAAGTTGCCAACCTTGTGTCCTAAATATGAACTTAGATAATAAAATAATTAAAATGCATATAACCGAAACTTTTGATTTTAAATTCAGTTATTGAAGCTTAGTTCTTTTGTTATTCTTAAAATATATTGTTATATTTCTAAGCAAAATTTTAATCAAAACCATTATTTACGATGCATTTTGTATATTGATTTAATAAACAGTGTAATGATCAGAGATCACTCTCCAATAAAAAGGCACGGATTTTATAGTTTCAGCTTTTAAGCAGCAAGAGCCCGGTGCACAAAAGTATGCTCCTTCAAATTAAAGTATATACTGTAGATACACAGATTTATCATTTCTACTGTCGGCGTATCGAGTTTCACCAGGCCACTCCTGGTATATTTGATATGCATGAACAGTCAAACATGCAAGACAATAATTCATCAGATAACCTTGAGATACGAATGTTCCAACGTATTGTTTTTTAAATACAAGCCATTATTAGTTCGAATTTTTTGACAGAAGTTATGGACCAATATTTGAGATACGAGTCTGCTTCGGTGACCACTGAAGACTCAGATTCCTGAGTACGGCACATATCAAAAAAAATTATAGTACAAAACTTTTATCCCAAGTATATTATGAACCTGATTCAGACTCAGGGACTCAATGTTTGAGAAACATTTTGGGAATCCTTTGTCGAACTTTACAACCATTAATGCAACACTTTACAACTTAAAAATAATAAACAAATGAAAGTGAGCAGCGTTGCGGCAGTCGATTTAATCCAGATTCTTTTACTTTATTATTCGAAACAAAGTTTCTTTAACGTATTTTGCTTGAAACATTCTGCAGTTGAAAGTAATGGAAGTGTTGGGAAAAAATGAAGATAGAAAATTAAATTGCGCTAAAAGGAAACAAAATACCATATTTTAATCGGTCCCACCAACATCTGTTTATTTCTTTAGATTTATTTTTTCATATATATGTACATATTTCTTTTAATTTTGTACACTTTTGCTATGCATAAATGCATTATTTTAAAAACTTTTTTTAATTATAAAAGATTAAATTAATTTAGATGTAGAAAATATCATTTCAAATTCAAGCATTTTGACTTATGAATTCTGTTAAGGAACGAATTAAACTCATTACTGTTGTTTCTTATTCCGCTTGGTCGACAATAAAATCTAGACCAGGGATGGGCAAACTTTTTCTGTCGGGGACAAAAATCAAAAGAAAAAAAGTTTGGCGGGCCAAGATAAATTTATGTGAAATTTTAAAAACAATATACAAGTATTACATTTTAATTATGTTAATGAGATGAATGAAATTGCGAATTCATTTTTTAAAAGTTCGTTATAGTATTAAGATTCGAAGTGAGATGTAGTGATTCTAAGGAACGAGGCTACATGCTCATCTGTCCGTCTACTTCTGAAATAATTATTATATTTGGGAAACTTACTTTCGATAATGATTTGTAAAACTCTAACTTTGGCCTATTTAGAAACAACTGCTTGAGATGATTGTTAGGATTGCAACTCAATTAATTCAACCTGCAAATCTGACCTCACTGCTTCACAATTTACTTTGAAAGGCGTGGCAAAAGTATCCAATTCTGTTTGAATGTCACAGAAATCATGAAATCTGAGTTCGAACTCAAAATGCAGTTTTTTTCAAGCCATCTTCATAATTCTTAAGCTTCTCTTCATTTACTGAGGGTATTGAATTTAACCTCGGGAAATGAGACAAGTCGTTCTTAGCTAGCTACTCAGCAAACAGATGTTTTAGTTTAAAAGTCGATTTATTTGTAGTCAATTTATGTTTCGTAAACAAAAAAAAAAAAAAGTAAAAAAAGATCATCTTACAAAAAATAATTATTTAATCAAAGTAGAAAAGGAGATAAATATATGTTTTTCTTTTAATTTGCCTGTGACCGGCAAAAAATATAAAAAATCTTCCGGCGGGCCGTACACCCATTTCTGATCTAGACCAAGTCCATAAACCCGACTAACGAGTCATGATGAAAGGGAAAAAATGCAGCTTCTTTTTGCCCTTGACCTTGCGGCACAAAGACATGGGATACCCAAAGAGAGTAGTCTGACATTACCCCACCCGGTCATATCCCCGGGCAATGGATACCCATATAAGTCGCCTTTTTCGACATACATGGGCTACTGTGGGGCTTTTCTAACCCAGACCCAAACGGAGGGACTCATTACTTAAGAATTGTAGTCAAATTAATTAAGTTAATTTTTAATCAACACCGAAAAATTAAAAATTTTAAGCTCGCATTTCCTGTTATTTTATGCGCAGTGTAGTTACAAAAATTATGTGCTCTACAATATCCAAAGCATAAGAAAACAGAATATATTTTCCACTGACATTCCATATAAAATAATTTAATTTTGTATAGCAAGTAGATAAAAATATCCACATCTGTTCTAGCACTAAAGATTTTTGAAACATTGAATAATTAGAATTAGAAGAACATTTCGGGAATTATTTTTTTTTCTATTCATAATTAATGATTATTAGCGAAATAAAACTTATTATACATTCAAATTAGTTCTGTAAATAGACTTTTCAACCTATGTAAAAATCAACATAAAATGCTCTTTCTGCGACAATTATTCACATTTTCCTACAAGGAAGATTGTTATTAATAAATAGGAACGTGATCATTTGTAAGCCATCAAGAGAAGGTACTTAAAAATATTAAAATAAAGATTTGAAATATATTTACTAACTTAATTACAATTAACAAACGTGACTCAAAATAAAAACCTCATACAAACATAAACATCTACTAATAAAATTATACAAATTTATTAAATCAGTTAATCATTCTTAAAAAAAAATTGTCTATCAATGAAAAATATTACATTTTAAATTGTTAAATAATAAAATTTAATTCGATTTAAAGGATTATTAACGCAGAATAATTTATAAAACATATAATATATTTTATAGTAACTCCAAGAAACAATTGATAATAATTTTGCTAAAAAAAAAAAAAAAACTTTTAAAATTCAATAAAAAACTGACATTTTTCCTTACATTTCTATCATTCTTTCAAATTCATAAACGGATTTAAATTTAATCAGATGCTGTTATTAGTATTTGTTTTACCCTACGCTCATTTTTAAATGAAAATTATCGGATAAATTTTTATTCTTTCGCTTGATAAAACTTCGAAAGGGATTTTTTTAATAAGAAAAATATTGATTTATCATTAAAAGTCTATTAGTATGAGATATCAGTTATCTCCAATTTCCTTTAATTGCTTTTGTAGAGACTATGTTACAACAAGGAAGGATGAAACAGTGAAAACTGATCTCGTATTCAGTTCTCAAATCATCAGTAATTCCATTTTAACTGCGATTGTGTCTCTGGAAAAGTATCACATATCAGTCATTTGTTTCTTTCATTAGTGCTTAGTTTAATTTTAAAACGATTAAAAATGTTTTCTTTTTATTTTGAACATGTAGTTTTTTCATTATAAATGGAACATAGTAGAAATATTCGTTGAAAACGGAAATGAAATAAGGAACACTTTAAACATTTATTTTATTGATTAATAATGCTGAATTTATTATTAATTTTTGCTAAAAATTGTATATAAAATTAAAAATAAAAGAGTTAAAGATACACAAAAAATATAGTTATTCATTAATATAAATTTTCCATATTGCTGTTTTCAATGCTGTTTCAATTTTAATATTAAAATCAATAGATATTTAATTGAAAATACTTAATTTAAAAAACTCAGTAATAAATGTTTTAAAGGTTGCAATAAAAAATTTAAGCGATTTTATTGTAATAATACAAATTAAATATTAATTTTTGTACCTTGCTTCATAGTAATTTATTCTAATTTTTATTTACATTAAAATAAAGTTATAATAATAATTATTATTTTATTATAATTTTAATTACTTATTAATTATAATATTTATATTTTATATTTTTTATTAATTTATTTTATTAAATATTTTTATTTAAACTGAAATAAAGTAATACAGTTTAAAACAAATATATAATCAAAGATATAAAAAAAAATTTGTTGATAATAATTGATTTTAATATGATTTTCTATAATATATTGTTTTCAATATTGTGTCATTTTTAATATTCAAATCAATACAAAATAACTGGAAAATATTTTACTTAACAATTCATTAATGAAATAAATTGTAAATTGCTGTTAAAGATTGCAAAAAAAAAAAAAAAAAAACATTTTTATTTAAATACTACAAATTAAATATTAATTTTTATTACTTACTTCGTAGTAATTCATTCAAATTTGTATTTAAATTGAAATAAATTTCTTTTTCAGTATTTTAACAAACCATTTTTTTCCTCTGTTGATATAGAAATAATCTTTTTAAGCTCTTTTCACTTGTTTAATTCCAAGAAAAATATATACTCTTGAGATTTCTTTGAAGTAAAAAAATAAATAAATAAATAAAAATACAAACACTTTTCACGATAAAAACAATTAACATTTCGAATAAACTAAGTTCACTAATAATAAAAAGATAACGAGCTAATTTTGCTATGGAATTACATTAAGAAAATTTTTTTCGACATTGAATACGATATTAATTTTAATGATAAAAAATTCACAGAATTTTTAATTATAAAAATGACTTTAAAAAGGTGCATAAAAAGTTTATTAGAATGCATTTGTTTCGATATAGTAAATGCAATTTTTTTGTATTTAATTTAAACATATTTTTATGATGTAAATTTTTTTTTTTTTTCAATTGAAAAATAGTTTAAAATTATAAGCCGATTAGAAACTTAAGGGGACAACATTTTCTCACCCTACATGTTTATGTAAAGACTGTTAAATATCACAGAAATTAGAAATATTATTATTAGTTTTTAAAATATTATCTCAGTATAAACAGAATTTACTACAAATATTTAATGTTTTTAATTATTTTGGTTATAAACAATTATGTAATAAATAAATGTAATGATTTTGTTTAAATAATTTTAATAGGAAAAAGAATAAAAAAAATTATAAAGTTAATTTCTTCATAATAAAGCTGTAATTTCAAACAAAGCAAAATATTTTTTTTTAAATTGTTTTAATTAAATACTTTTAAGATTTTTCATACGAACTATGTGCTTTTAATGGATAAATTTTTTATACCGTCAAACAATAGAATATGTGAAAATTTAATTTTCAGTTTCTTATTTGTTACAGAAATATCGATATATTATCATTTTAAAACATACATTAGTTTAATTTTTAAAATTTATAATAGTCTAATTTCTATTTTAAGCTTAATTAATAATCTATAAAAGCTTTTAGTTCCTGCTGATTAACTATTTATCACGTTATTTTTAAATTACAAGTTTTACTCAGCTATATAGCAATTATTATTGCTCTTATGGTAGTTTTTTTTTTAAATTGAGCAATACAATTTTAGTTAATCCAGAAAAGATTTTTAAAAATAAATACTGATAATTATATAAACGTATATAAATATTTAGACATAATTGTATTAGCATAATATAATTATAAAAAAACATTATATAATTATATAAACGTTATAAATATTTTTATATAAATATTGCTAATAATATTTTTCAATTTCTGCAAACCAAGATTGCTAACACTATTAAGTAAATAACAAAAAATTTAGAAAAGTTATGAATATTTAATAGATTTTCAGTTGGATATAAAAATTTTAGTATAATAATATTAAAACTTACATAAAATCTGAGTTAAATAAAAGGAATATTTCTGGCTTTACAACAGCATAACATAATAAACAGTGTTTACTATAAATTAGTATAAAGCCTATAAAAGTAATCAAAATTTAATGGATGGGAATAGTCTATTAGGTATATGGCAAAATCTTTCTTATACAGGGAATTTTATTTGTTCATTTTTTTTGACTTATTTTTGGTACTGGGAACAGTTCACATTTTTGTCGGTTATGTTTCCCGAATTCAAATTAGCAACAATTAAGCAATATTTTATTCAATTCCTTCTATTCGCTCACACTCTCCCTATATATATCTTGTTCAAATTTTCAATCGTTCATAAAATACTTTTTATTCATCCACTCAAGTTCAAATACTTTTTTTGAACTTGCAGTGGATGACACTGGATTTAATACAGTTTTTTCAAATATTAATTCAGTAATTAAGTTTAATCAATTAATTTTAGGGGTTTTTTTTAGATTTAAGTTGCATATATCTACCAATAGATGGCGCCATTTAAAAAAAAAAATTAATGAAAATAAAAGAAGGAATATATAATAAAGGACTTTCTGCAATATAGTGAAAAAAAAGAAGGAATTGACGTAATTTTTTATATTACTTGTTTATATTATGACATAATAAATATATGGTTACTTGTTATATATGTCCAGTAGTAAAAATAATTGCATATAATACACCTTTCAAATTAAAACTTTATTACACCTAACAAAGATGTAATTGCACAAAATTGCAACTTTTTTTCACCGAATTATAATAAAATTATGCAACACACACACCCTTGTGCCCAAAAATTAAGCAAATTTGCAAAATGAAAAATTCTTAACGAATATTCATAAGATTGATCAAATTAACTTGTGGAATTCGTGGACGAAGAAAAAAATAGCATTCATATGCTAAATATTATTGACGACAACGACAAACTCAAAGTAGCTTTGTGTATTTCAGAATGTTTAGAAAACGGTTTCAAACAAAGTACGAACAGTACGGACAATTCTTTTGTAATATGCTTTGGAGCTGTGGAATGTTGCTAACTTTCAAAAGGACATGATGACGTAAACTGTTGCTTGAAATGTGTATAGTTATTAGAATGTTAAAATTCAGGGATCCCAGTTAAAAGTATCCGCAGTAACAATAAACTGCCGATTACCGATAAGACCAGTATTTGATTGCAACAACATGATATCAGAGGAAGCATTTTACTAGACAACTATTTCAACGTTGACATCCACTACAGAAAAATTGTTTCTGGAAAACTATTTGCAGGACACTCTGACACATTGATCTAATTACCAAACACGAACAATTGAATCTCCCTCACCTATGCACAGTCGGGAAAATGAGGCAATGCATATTCAGATGGCGGTTCTATAATTGATTACGGATTCTCATTTTATAATGGTATATAGAGAATGTGGAGCTTCATCTTCAAAGTAACAGCAGGTAAAATTTTCTTCACCAAAAGCATGCCGTGGTCATACTTCATAATATATGGATTGCTATCATTTTTTAAAGCTGGGTCTTTTTCTGGTCAAATATAGGAGATGGTCGTTCCGTTCGCCTGTTTCGAAGTTCTATTGGTTCTGTATTCATATTTCGCTCATTTTTCTTGCATTCGAGATTCATTCTGAAGCTGTCTTTATTTTAAAATGACGTCAAAAAGGAAGATATTTATCGCATGGCTTTTTGACCTATAATGGTTTATTCCAATAGAGCATGGGGCATACTCAAGGGAATGGCTTGCAGTTCTTCAGCCCTTAGCAAGATGCTAGTGCTGAAGAACTGTAAGAATAAAAATAGAATGTTCCTGAATAAAAATAGAATGTTCCTGAATAAAAATAGTTATTTGTGATATTTGGAATTTTTTAGAACACAACTCAGCATTTCATCAGAAGTACTGGAAAACAATATGTACCAAAACGCCATATTCAACTTCAGTATCACTTTTTTTAATAATTATTTTGATTTGTTAAATTTTCAGTATATCTGGTTTTATCGAACTTTTATTTATATAATAAAAGTCATATCTTCTTTTTCCATTATTTTATCTTCCTACCACTCTGTTAAACCAATATATCACGTTTTCTCCTCATGCCAAATGAAAATTCCTTAAATATTGATTGATGGATGGATTGCCGACTGTGTGGAAGCTAGTAAGCCGCCAAGTTGTACAACGTCAAACAAAGGGGCAAGGAAGAGTTCCGGAAGAGTTTAATTATAGTAGAATTAATGTTAACTTTTAATAATTAAATTTTTAAATTGCATAACATCAAAAGAATCGTTGTATGAATATTTCACAATAACTACTGAACTTTTTTTCTTTCAAAAATGTTTTACACCCCCGTATGCTTTTATTGATTTTGTATAGGTATAGCACACCTAAAAAGTAATTGGTCCATAAAATAACCACATAAACACAATCGGTGCTTGAACTATACTATCATAAGTGTTAAGTATGCTAACTATGGGAACTATTGCATATATAGGGATATTTAAATTTTATTTTGGGAAAGGATCTACTAACTGCAGTACATAAAGGTTCTACTAACTCCATCCATAATACATCCAGTATAACTTATGTATATTTCCTAAAAATATAGCAACAAAAAATTATCTAAAATCAAATTATGAACAAAATCATTATCAAAGTCGAATCAGTATCATTTATTTTTTTCAGTGCGTGTATGATCACTCAATGCCAAGCCAAATATGATTCCGAAGAAGTACTTTGCTTACAAGGTGACATAACGAGATGAGTCTTAATAGGAATGACACAATTTAAAACTTTCTAACAAAATGGTGTCCTTTCTCTTGCAGCATTTCTAAGTAGCGTTTTGAATGGATAGAACATTTCTTTCAACTTGCTTTTCCTTAGATTTCAAAGGGAAACGCTGCTAATAATTACAGACTCAGTGAAACCGAGCAAAATAGTTGCAAATATGAATTTTGGGGCTTTTCGACAAAATATGTGGATTTCCAATTACAGAAATTCAGCAGTTAGTAATATTTATTTTTCAAGCAAGTAAAAGTTATCTTCTAATAAATTTCAGAAAATATTGCCTTTGCCGTAATTCATGTACTTGCCATCATTGATTTTTGTGTCCAAATCGACTCATTTAATTAATTCCTTGGCTATTATTTTTATTATGGCTTATCACTGTGAATCTTGATTGAAGTAAAATTTCTTCATCATTAAATTAGATCAGTTATGCATCAACAATAATATCATAGTGAAGATTTTACCTATGCTATAGTAATAACAAAAGCCGAAAGATAAGCTTCTAAGCCATGTAGCAAATTACAGAAATTAATTACTGGCATGGAGAGTGATTTATACATAACATTGAATTAATTGAATCCATCGCAATTATTTATGACGAAACAAATTTTATAAAAATATTTATGCATTCATAGATTACTTAGCTTAAGACTTCTATCTAAAAATGCATGATAATAAATTTATGTTAAAAAAGAAGTAGGTTTTTTTTTTTCATGGAACGCACTTTTAGTTTCCAGCAATTTTCTGTAAGCATATTTGGATTCCATTTTCTCTGACGACGTTTTTCCACTGTTGAAATATCTTGTTAGAATCTCTCACAGCCCCAAGATTTTCAGGAAAGAAATCCAAGTGGGAATCTAGAAAATGTATTTTTAGGGACATGTTACATCCCAAAGATTTAAAATTTTAAAGGAGTTCGGAAACTTCTCCATAGTTCTTAGCTTTTTTATTGCCAAGAAATTCAGTTACAATCTTTTTAAAAGATTTCCATGCAGATTTTCAACCTCATTCTAACTTTAATCAAAACTAGTCTTTCATTCATCCTACATGATATACCTTGTTTTATTTTAGCCTCACTGAATCTAGGGAATTTGTTTTTTAAAGACAGGAAACCTGGACCGCTTTTACCCATCCCCTTAACAAAAATTTTCATTATTTAGAGCTTAATGTGCAAGGGAGAAAGATAAATAGTTTATTTTTTACAAGTAGTTGAGAAAGTGGATTTTGTTTTCAGGTATCAAAATTCTTTAGACCATTGCTACTTGACAAAATAATATTTGCGATCTCTCTTACCTCATTCACGTAGAAAACATAGTATATCCTTCCGTTGTAGAACTAGAAAAAAGGTCGTGCTTCTGGCCATGTATTCCAAGAATCCAGTTGGTATTGTAGCTTCTATAGTAAATTCGTCATGTAGCCATACATATCTTTCATATTTGCTGCTGCACAAGCAACATGAAACAATTCGTAAACATACTTCATTCCTTAGGATCGTGACGGTCGTCTAACTTACTCAACAGTTAATCAACATCAATATAATACACTTAATTGTAAGTTGTAAGTTGTTGAACACAGTTGTAAGTCTTGTTCCTGTTAACGATAATAAGAAATTATATTTTTTCTCAATGATATTTCCATCCTTCATTCTGTACATCAGCAATTCTACCTGATTATCGGACAAGTATAGACATGAAATAGATCTTTGAATTCAGACTGATTGATTCTGAGGTTCTGTAGACGTTTCACCAAAATCTGTGTCTTCAATGTCTTATTTATTTTTACTTAGCACTTGCGATGAAGATTTGTAATTTTCTGTATACAAACTCCAATGTTCAGGTGGCGCTGGGATTGGAAACTCATTGGTGTGAGAAATCGGTCTAATAGCTGAATGGAATTTGAGATATTCAACAGTATTCATGGTCTTGCTCGTTATGTCATCTATCCTTATATTACAGAAATAACAGTAAAAAAATGTCCTTGTTTCTCTCCATATTTTTTGGAATTTCTAATGGTATATGTTGGGATTTTTAATTAAACCAACTATTAAATAATGTTACATAAGACTCACAACCAAAATCCCCTAGTGCCGAGATTTGTCTTGATCACCAATTTGGCTTTCGAAAAGTACATGTGCCTTTTTATAAAGAGAGAATAATGCTCCTTTTAGGACATCAAATTAGTTAAAATACATAAATTGTTTAGATGTGTTTCACAATTTCGCTGAATTTTCTGGAATTTGTTCGTATAAAAACAACTTTAATGTTAAGTAAAGACGAGTAGTTCAGAATAAATTAATATAAATAGTTTTATTACTCGTCACGCAGGTCTGAATTTAACGAAAATGACTCACCAAAACGAAATTATCAAAGTCACTTGTTTGGCAGAAGTGTAGTGTGCTTCATATATATATATATTTTTTTTGTAATCTACATTATCATACATTGTTGGCGCGGTCCTTGATTTAATAGAACCTTAAGCAAATATAGTTATATAAAGCAAGACAATTGCTGTCTGAGAAATACATATTTTTTTAATATACGTAAAATTAGAAAGAAAAAAATTCCTGTGGACAATTTTTGTGGTTAATTAGCATAGCCAATTATATTAGAAACAATTATAGTTATCCATTTAATAAAGTTGCTGTCGACCAGAGTAATATCAAATTGTAAATTACACATAATAGGTCAATTATAATTTGTTTCGCCTATTAAATATGTTTTGAGGTAATTCAAGCATTTCATACTGATCAGACAAATTACATATTTATATACATATATATATAAATGTGTAATTTGAGTGAGTATGTGTGTGTGTGTGTATGTATTCGCAGTGGCTAGGCACGCATTGCGTTATTTAGCCAAATACAAATATTTCGAATTAATTCATTTTAAAAAAATTATATGATTATATTTAAAAAAGACAGTCAATTGATTGTCGATACTGATCCTTTGATTTTTATATTTCTAAATTTTTTAAAAAGTTTTTTTAAAGTTTTATTTATATTTATTTGATGATGTTTAAAATATGAAAAGTTCATTGTAAAATATCACAAATGTTTATTTTTAATGAAAGAGAAAAAGCAAAACAGAGTAAATCAGATGATCTTCTATTGAAAAAATCGATATAAAAACAAAAATTTACTTAAATTGCCAAACGAAAACCAAATTTTACTTTAAGTGAATTTTAATAATTCAAAAGTATACAAATATATTTTACAATAAATTTAAAATTCTCCCATGAATCTATTATAACGATTATAAATAATTCTAAAAATATTCTTAATCTTTCTTTAAAGCATTAAAAACATAGATATCCAATTCCTATGTCTTACAGATACGGAAATCAATATTCTAAAGTATCTCATTGTTTCTCTTTTTGAAACTGGAGCAATTTTATTTTCTGTAATCCAATTCTATAACAAAGCCATGTTATATCACATATTTATTAAATAAATTTATGATAGGACATTTTTAAAGAAAATTATTCTCATATTTTTTTATCAAATTTATAATAAGTACAACTTTTTTTAATTTTGAATTTGCAAAATAAAAAATTGCACTTAATAAACTTTGTACTTTGTAAATTTTAAGAAGCTGTAATATAATTTTTAGACCTTATGTAAAAATACTTTATTGTAGAAATATTGCAATAAATTTTCAGGGATTACTTATAATGAAGATTTAAAATTAAAAATATACATTTAAAATATTTTTTTTAAAAATTATCAATAAATCACATTAATTATTGATGCTAAATTCTATTCTTCTTTTAAATGTTTATTTATTTCAAATGTTTTTCAAATTGTTTGTTTACTTTAAATAAATTGTATTCTCAATGTTAGAAAGGCTACCTTTATTATCTAAGATAAATAAATAATTATTTTTAATTGGATACAATATTTAAGATTAAAAATTTTAATAAAATATATAAAACTAATTTAATTTGAATGGGTTATGTTTACATTATGTTCCAATGGGTTGAATGGGTTATATTCTCATTATGTCCCAATGGGGGAATGAATGGGTTATGTTCCATTATGCTCCAATACGTTCCAATGGGTTGAATGGGTTATGTTCCCATTACATTCCAATGGGTTGAATGGGTTAAATTTTCATTATTTTATAATAGGTTACATTTCCATTATGTTCCAATGGGTTGAATGGACTATGTTCCCATTATGTTCCATTTGGGGTCCATTATTCCTTAAGAATTAAATGAAACTAAATTGGAGGGCAAAAATAAATTGATATTAATTAAAAATTGATGTTCCAAAGAAAAAATTGTTCAATGTACAAAATTTATTAATTTGAATATTGTGACTTTTAACATTTTTTTATTCAATGAACTATTTGTACAAACATACATTCTCTGTGACCATTTAGTCATAAAAAGTCAATGTTAGATTCTAAGTAGTATATCTTTATTGCACGTTAATTTCCTTTTCTCGTTTTTACAAGAATTTTATAATTTCCTTAAAGTAAACCCATTATTATTTGCTTATTTTTCAATCCTATCACTATTTTGCCAGAGAATGTATCAGAACAAACACAGCTTAAAAATCCTACAAAATGAAAAAGAACTTGTGAAATAAATTTAATTATTATCTATAAATAATTTATGGTATCATTAAGAATTATTTTATTTTTACCATTTATTTATTAATATTATATTTTTATATAGATGAAACAATTATAAACATTGCTATTTAAGTTTAAAAGCTAAACCGTTTTTGCATCAACATTATCTGTGATAGACTACTATAATTGCAAACCAAAAAGAATATTAGAAAGTAAAAATAAAAATCAAGAAAATTTGAACAATTTATACGCTTGGCTTCAAAAAAATTTAACCACATATTCAAACCATTATTAAATTAATATAAGATGAGAAATCTAATTAATATATTTTCTTTTATTTTGTAATGTTTTTTTTTTATATAATGAATTTAATAAATTTATTATATTTATTTACTTTTGTTTGAAATTTTTAATAAATTTAAACCTTCTTTAAACAAATCGATGAAATCTGGCTTTAAAAGATCGCTCTTTTTGAAAAGCGTTCCATTATCTACCATATACAATCCATCAACCAATGGACAACCCAGAAGTACCAAATAGCAACCCTTCACAAGAAAGCGGCAACCAATCGTTAATTGCTGAGTATGTGAGTGGACAGTACTTCTATAAATACTCCTGTTGGACACTTATTGAAGTTTTTACTGATTGGCCTATGGTTTATGTACTTCATAAATTAATGCTTCGTCGAATTTTGTTCACTAGGACAGATTATGCATCTAAAAGTCTTGTTTCAGCTAAAAGAATTTCTACTTGTAATTGTATTGTCCTTTCTTATAAAATTTATAAAATTTCAAAAGGGAAAAAATGTTGATTTTCATTTATTTTCTTATTGGATTAATTATTATAATTCATAAAATTTAATCAAAAGAATATCTGTCATTACTTAAAGAAAGGGTGAGAATCAATCTTTCTTTTTTTTTCCCTCTTATTGTGAAGATTTATTTGCATGAGGGTTTAAAATTTAATTATAAAATCTTTTTACCAAATTTTACTTTTAGGTCATTTAAATTAGAATAGAAATCAACAGAACTCACCTAAGCAGTATATCATATCTCTGAAATTAAAAAATTAAATTCAAATAGAATGTATGATAAACAAACTGTTTATAAATGTTTATATATCTTTTATCATATTTTGAAAGTAATAACGTTGTGCATATCTTTATGTAATATTTCAAAATTCAAAAACATATTCACTAAAATCTTTAAACATAATAATTTTATAGATGTTATTCTAGATTGTGATTTAGGGGTTATGTACAAATTATAGTCAGTCCCTATAAGATTAAATCGATAAACGTATTTTATATTAGCATGCTTATATCAAAAAATCAAAACACAAATTAAGATAGCTTCCAAAACAACATAATATGTTTAGAAACTAGCTAAGTATGTATACGATAAATCAGTAGCTTAAAAATTTTGTTGGTGTTTTATATCCCACTTGGTAGACAGTAACATCTAGACCAAGTTCAAGAACCCATGTGTTCTCATGGAAGGAGGGAAATGGGGACAGCTTCTGTTGATTTGGCACCGTTATACGGACTTTTATCGGGGTAGGGTATACCTAACACCGTACAATAATATTTGACTGGGACTTAGCCTTAAAGTGGATTCCGAACCACTACAAACTTCCATAGAACCGCCTGGGGAATCGAACCCTAAATCTGTGGCACCAAACACCAGAGAGCTATTCACTCGGCTATCAGGACTCTGCTGTAAATTGTTTGTTAGGCTGGAGTAAGTTTATTAATGTTCAAACTCACTCCATGGTGTCTATACCCGAATAGTGTTAAATTCATTTTATATCTGTCTTCAAATTGTAAATAAGAAATCAATCACCAAGCATTTCAAGCAACACATCAAAGTTTCTATATTTATCATTCATATGTCGATTCTAATTTCATCCCTTTCAATAGATCCAATTTAATTATAGATTTATAAAAGTTATTATAGATCGCGAACTACAAACAACATGCAAATTACAGCCGGCCCCTTATTTAAACATGTTAAACTTTTAGAAGATGATAACATTTGAGATGCTTATCTTACAAAGTAGTGCCCCAATAACGACTCGGGGTACGCTAAAATTTATTCCTCCGGATCCATTTGTCATTAAGTAATTTTATTATACATCATCCGAATTCAGAAGTCTGTCTGTGACACTCCCAGTTTGTAATGAACCCCGGCATCGCCCTTAATTTAATCTGTACCCCAGAATTAAGGTGATAACACGCGAATCGATTAATTGCTCTGACACCGCTAATAGAAATTAAAACCCCGAAAATTATGTAACCGTATATCGAGGCACCTCAGCCATTTCTTTTGTCTTCTTCCGCATTCGGCTATTTCGGAATGTTCTGTCTTTTTCGGAATGGAACCCGTTACTTACTATCTTTCAAGTAAGTTTCGGGAGGGTAACAAATTTTATTTAAATAGTTCTCTTGTGTTTATTAATAGGGATGTTGTTCTTATTCTTTGTAATATTTTTGAAATACATTAATTTATGGTAAAGAACGTTACGTTTAAATTATAATTCCCTGTAAAGTGATGTATTTCGAATTCGTCTATTCTATATATCATCTATTCTATCTATTCTTCGTCTTTTCGTCTATTCTATATATAGATCGAAAATAAGTATATTGTCGTCTTATTCTTTGTAATATTTTTTAAATACTTTTATTTATGGTAAACACTGTTATTTTTAAATTATAATTCACTGTGAAGTAATGTATTTCAATTCTCCTATTCTTTATTATTCGTCTCTCTCTCTCTCTCTCTCCCTGTCTCTTTCTCTCTGTCTCTCTCTCTCTCTCTCTCTCTCTCTCTCTCTCTCTCTCTCTCTCTCTATATATATATATATATATATATATATATATATATATATATATATTCGTCTTATTCTTTGTTTTGAAATACTTTAATTTATGCTAAAGACTATTATTTTAAATTATAATTCACTGTGAAGTAATGTATTTTGAATTCTCCTATTCTTTATTATTCGTCTCTCTCTCTCTCTCTCTCTTCTCTCTCTCTCTCTATATATATATATATATATATATATATATAAAAATATATATATATTCGTCTTATTCTGCGTAGTGTTTTTGAAATACTTTAATTTATGCTAAAGACTGTTATTTTTAAATTATAATTCACTGTGAAGTAATGTATTTCGAATTTTCCTATTCTTTATTATTCGTCTTTTCTCTCTCTCTCTCTCTCTCTCTATATATATATATATATATATATATTCATCTTATTCTGCGTAGTGTTTTTTTGAAATACTTTAATTTATGCTAAAGAATGTTATTTTTAAATTATAATTCACTGTGAAGTAATGTATTTCGAATTCTCCTATTCTTTATTATTCGTCTTTCTCTCTCTCTCTCTCTCTCTATATATATATATATATATATATATTCGTCTTATTCTGCGTAGTGTTTTTGAAATACTTTAATTTATGCTAAAGAATGTTATTTTTAAATTATAACTCAATGTGAAGTGATGTATTTCGAATTATTCTATCCGTCTATTCTATTTATCGTCTATTCTTCGTCTTCCGTCTATCTATCTATCTAAATATATATATATATATATATTATATTTATATTTATATAGTATACGTTGCCGCACACGAATATTCATTCCGCAAACAAAATTTAATGCAAGTTCGTTGTTGAATCAATTTAGACATTTTAAAAATCGCCGAAATAACTTTTAGCGTCTCACAAAAAGCAAGCGTAACTTAAACACTAATGAATATTTTGGCGTGAAATTTCACACATATTTCAAGGGCAGTGCCAACAACCTAAAAAAAAAGGAAAACAAAATTGAAATTAAATATGCCAAATTGAAAATTGTTTTTTACTTTTTGGCGCAGTTGTATATCGAAAATAAATATATTTCCGTCTTATTCTTTGTAATATTTTTTAAATTTTTTATTTATAGGAAAGAATGTTATTTTTAAATTACAATTTCTATGAAGTAATGTATTTCAAAAAAAAAAAGATAATTCAAAGGTTATAAATTTATATTTATTTATATAGAGACATATAATAATTTTTAAAACCTATTATTAATTTGTTACGTACTTTTGTTTGATATACTTTTTTAGCATGTATTTAAAAAAAAAAAAAAACGAAAATAACCACATACTAACAAAATAAAATAAATAAATAAATTATTAAAAATGATTAATTATAAAAAGTGTAAATACCATAATAAAAATTCTTACAAAGTTTAAAAATCAAGAAACATTTCCACGGATTATAAATAAACACTGAGAAATATATTTAACAGTTATAAGTGGAAGTAATAATTACAATTTTTCCAAAATTAAATTTGATTTTGAAATAAACATTAAATATAACAATTTTGAAATGATTGATATTTCTATAAATAAAATAAATGCATATGAATTGAGTTTAAATACTAACTTATTTGTTTTCTGAAACTTGTTTGAAATGCAGATTTACATATTTTATAGTTTTTAAAATTTATTATCAGTTCTTTTTTTTTTTTGCATTATCAAAAAGTTCTTTTTTTTTTTTTTTTCAAAATAATAATTAAAAAATATGATTTTTTTTTTTTTCTTATTTGTAAAAGAAAGTATCATTTCTTGAGGATGTTTTAAACATCTCGTTGCTCATACAGTTAGTCATACTCTATGAACAAAGTTCTAGACTTTTTTTATGCTTTGAACAGCTTTATTATTATTTTTATCTGAATACATGAAAAAAATTGCTTTATCTTCAATTCGTAGCACATAATAATTGAAAAGATGAATTACATCTATCGTTAAGCACAAACTAGAAAGCTGTTGCATTTCCTTATTCCTTTCAATTCATCGTGGTCATCAGTGGTCAAGACTATTAAAACATGCATGCTCACGAAAATAGTTCAATATATAACAACTCCCATTCGCTGGATAAATGGTGAAACATTGAGATATTGTTAACATACACAACAAAATGCATGTATGCATTTTTTTTATGCATGGATTTACTTAATGTTTTAATGTATGGATGTATGGATACATGGTTATTTAAATGCATGGATTTACTTGTTTTTTAAATCTGTAAAAATACGTTTTGGCTACCTTATATGAATGGTAGCGAATTAGAGAAAGTTTTATATGTAAATTAGTAGGTCTAAATTATGCAACCATTAAAAGTCCAAAGAATTAGATGCAAATCATTTTCTAAGAGAATGGTTCAAAAGGAATTTCTATACATCAAATGATTTGCAGTATAATTTACAGCTCACGATACGTTTCTGCAAAGTAAAGAAAACATTTATGAGTTTCTAAATGGTAACCTAATGATCCGATATTCCTTTTGTATCGTATAAATTACATATAGCATTAGAGTAACTAAAATTAAGATATTATTTCCTTTAATGTTATGTATAGTTCTATTTGCAATATTTCTGACTTATAAAATTGTATGTATGTAACTATAAAATAAACATAGTAAAATGTATTTTAGTTTGTATGAATGTTTTTTTTTAATTTCTTAAGCTAATATTTTAATGCTGTATCAATTTTTTAAACTTTTATCCGTCTTCTTTTAAGAAATAAAATAAAGAAAAAAAAATTAAAAATATTTTCATCTCAAAAATTGGCATTGATATGCTGAAAGCAGAAATTCATAGAATTATCTGTTGAAAACATATACACTCTTCATATATTCACTCTTCATATGCTTTCATGGATTTGTGTTTATTGTTTGTTCTTAAATATCGAATGACAAAATGTCAGAAATAAAATTTTTTTGCTGTAGAAATGCTGATTCAGAAAATTAACCCATTTCAGATATTTAAAACTATAATAAAATAAATAAAATTATAAAATGCTTAAGATTTTATGGATCATTTGATAATATTATTGGGATACTTTGTTAGAAAATAAATCTTCTTGTAGATCATTAAAAAGCATCAATTAAAAATATCTGATCAGTTGATATTTATGCTTCTCAACTAAAGTATTTTTGTTTTTAGATTAATTTATTAAAAAATTTAAAAATTGTATGCTTTTAAAATAATGTTCATAAATTTTTTGTTGTATTTACTTTAATTTAGAATTGTATTTTACGATTTACATTAGTATTTCAAGTGTTTTCAAATTTACTTACATTTTTTCAACATATTAATTCATTATCTTTTTTTAATCTGTACTTGTTCTTTAAGATATTTCTACCCTTTTAAAATAATGTAGCATAGCACAATTAAGATAGTGGGGATTGAGTTCCGAATTTTGTGATGTGTAAATTATTGATTATTATATTGAAAACATTTATGCCGTATTTTCAATTAAAGTTTTTATATTACAATGTATTTGCTTATGCTGGTGTTAATCTTATTCACCATCTTATGAACAAACCACTACTTCAATAAACGAATGTCTGTCTCTCGTTTCGCAACAATTTAGACTGAACATTCCCAAATGTGACACTTGAGATTTAGTGGGGATGGCAATTCGTATTCAAATCAAACTTAGAAGACAACTTCAAAGAAATACAAATAATTAATTACAGAGAAAGACCATTTACTCATGGAAGAACTTTTCAAATGTGAATAATAATTTGTAGTTTGTTTTTGGCAAATCAATTGAACCAAAATTTTGTCTAAAGATTTGTTAATGCACAAACTAAAGCAGTAATAATCACCAAACTGCCTTCATATGATTAAACATCAATTTCATGTAATGATAAAAAATCATCATATAATCATAAATCATATAAATCGTAATAATATAAATCATAAAAATAGTTCTTTTATTGAAATAAATTATTTTATTGAATAAATTTGTTTCGTACAAGAATGGTATTGGATAAAGATAAAAAAAAAAAAATAAATAAATAAATTATGCTGATAATTGGAACAACTTTGCATTTTAGGGAATAATAAAGAAAGGCAAAAAATTCTAACTGAAGATAAATGGAGAAAAACATTCAAAGGAGCAGGGATGTATCATTATCATTTTTTTGTACATTTTATGACTTTCTTCTTTTGAGTAAGTGAATGCAGCACAAAACACGACGAAAGTTAACCCTTTTCTGAGAGTCGAATGGGGACATATTCTGGAGCAAATTCATACAAAAAGAAGCTTCTTTTCGGCCAACTCCGAGAAGCTTCTGATTTACACATTATATTTCCAGCGGGACCCTAGCATGGGGAGGGAAAGTGAGATATATATGTTCTTTTCGTTCTTATGAATTGGGAGTAAACGCAAAGCATATCCAACTATTTCAAGTTGAAAGCGGCAACGCTTGGCGATGAAAGCACCAGGCAGAAGAGTTATTCGTCAGTGCTAACAATGGAGTTCTTTTCCTGGGGAAACGGAAGTTCATTCAGCTGCAACATCACAAAAGGAGTTGTTTTGGAAGTTGTAGTTAATACTTCCTGACGCGTGGGAAAGTCGTGGAAGAGAAGGAAAAGCATTTACGCACTTCCACGGATGCCATTCCCAAATTATGCTGGGGAATTGTTTCCACATTGCTTCCGAAAGTCACTCGCTGCTGGCTTTAACTTGCGAGAAAGTGTGTTTCTTACCACTCATACTTTTATGTGCCGTCGGTGCATTGCCGTAGAGGCGTCTGCTGATGCACACCTTTTCCAAGTAATTTCGGGCACAGAAGTTCAACCTGGGAGTAAATGTGTGCAAAGCCATATTAATGTGATACTTCGTTTGATTTAAATTCTGATATGAAGAAATATATTTTATAGTATGCAATGAGTGTGTGCATGATCTATAAAGTACTTAATGAAGGTCCAAAATTATTACTTAATGTATTATATTTTATGTTGCCTTGAATAATTTAAGTATTAATAGGAATTCACTTTAAGAGTAAATAAATTTTTATGTTTTATTATTTACAGTTATTTAGACTCCGTGAATATTATTATTCTTTTTATATATAATATAATTATATCGTATTAATGCGGTATATGTATATATCTATATATATATATATATATTCTATTCCATACATATACATATTCATATTCATATTCCTATACATATATGTATATATATGCATAGGAATAGCACTATATAAATGATGAGATATTATAAATTTGACCACAACATGATAGCATCCGTTAAGACCTCGGTAAGAAAATTTCGAGGATATTTTGGAATTCATTTGGGGCTTAAAAGTGATGGAGAAGGAAACTTTTGACATTCATTATTGGCATATAACGTCATTTCTCAACATCAGGAACAATTTAAACTCAATCCCTGAAAGAAATTTGCACGATTTAGCTTGAAGAACCCCATGTTTAATAATTTTATTCATTAACTCATTATTATTTTTTATCTGCAACACAGTTGTCATCACTGTCATATTTTGCTGCATGCTGTTCTTTGAAATTAACTCCATAACTGTGGGTATCCGCAAGAAATTAAATGTAGGAAAGTTTGATATGCCCTTGATATTAAACTGCGATACCATGTTTATGTCAAATATATAACTAGGAATTTACAATTTAAGAGTATTAAAAAAGACCTTTTATAGTTCTGAAAACTAAACCTAAACTAGATATATATCTCCGAATGGTTGTAATTTGTCAACAAAATTAGCGTTTTTAATGAATAATTTGAAAGTTACTAATATTTAGCATGAAGAAAAAAATATTTTTTTCGTAATTAAAAGATATTGTTTACATTTAGTCATTTCAATTAGAACAAAAATACAAGCTTTTGTTATGACAGATAATCTGATAGCAATTGTTTCTTTCTATAAGTTTTCATTACTTACATTTTATAAAAAATTACAAAATTCTGCTTTTGGGCAGAAAAAGGAGATATTTTGTGGTTATAAATGCATTAGGTAAAAAATTACCTTATTGTAATTGTAGATGCATTATAAAAATGTTTAACTAATTTTAAAATTATATGGTAATTATCTCTGCATTTATATGAAGTTATGTAGCAAATACATAAATTTTATGTTTAATATGAATTGTGTTATTAATATGAGATGGAAATATCTCATTTATTTAAACCTCTTCAATTACATGATAATAATAATCATAATAATAATCATTATTTTTAAATTTTTCGTTATTATATATTATGATTCATTTATTTATGCAAATTTTAAATAAAATAAATGATTTATTCCATTAATGCTATAATATATTTATTTGTTAAATCAAATGGTAGATCATGAAAAGAAAGGGTAGAATTATATTCCGATTCAGAAAACGAATATTAGCTTCATACTTTATTTTAATCTCACTAAAAACAGGATGGCAAAACGAAAAATAGACATCAAATCATATTTTTAACATGAATTCTGGTAAAATATGTAGTAAATATTAAGCAGCATGGCCAATACAACTTATAAAGATTTAATTTGCTTAACTGTTTAGCAAAGCATAGTTAATTCTCATATGAAAAGACATAAATATGTGTGTTTACAGACAAAAATAGTTAAGGAACAATATACAAAACAAAAACAATTAAGGAAGAAAATATTTCATGCATATTAATTAATGAAATATTTTTACACTTCTTAAATAATTAAGGAAAATAATTATTATTGGAAATAAGAAAAAAAAAAAAAAATGAAAACGAAAAGACTTTAAAAACATATACAAATTGGGTCGATCAAATTGAAAGAATAAAAAGACAAAAAAAAACTGCAAAGTTAAGGCCATTAAAACAGTACGTGTAAAGTACCACACTAATTAGGTAGTAAACCTTTTTAATTTGCTGAAGCAAAAAAACATAACATGAAAACCATGCTTTTCTTTTTAAGCAAATAAATTGATTGAACAGCAAAAAAAAAAAAAGGATTTCTAAAACGATGTTTTTAATGTTATTCATTTAAAACAATTCTAGGAAAAAAAGAAAGGTAAAACAAGTCACAGCAAAAGCATGGGTACTTGTGCTTTAAGTAAAACAAGATAATTTTCACTTTATTCACTTGGAATGGATCCCCAGAGTGAAATCTCAAATGTTCCAATCACGGCTACTTTTTACTTTTCAAGTTAGTTTTTCATTCACTTGCTCTTGAACCAACTAAATCTTTTCCGAAAACGAGACTTTAAGATTTGTGACTCGTCCTATGCAACCGAAATGTACGGATCATTAAGCTAAATGACCGCAATTTCGAAATGCTCCAAATAGTTAAGATTTATCATATTCTGATTATTAAGAAGAAAATGCTTAAGCCTTAGTCATTATAAGCTGGCTTAGTATTTTTAATGAGGGTTTCCACTCAGTTCTGTGCGAATCTTAAAAGGGGAAAGAGATTATGAGGATGCTTTTAATGGGTAGGTTTTTTTATGGTAAATGTTTTCTGTTTACAACACTATTTGGCATTGATTTGTTTTTCATGTTGTGATAATATGCCATAAAAAAAATTGTGGGAAAATTCCGATTCAGAAGAAACAATATTAACCTTGTCCTTTATTATAAACTCACTAAAACAAGCAGAAAAAAAGAGAAACATGGAGACATCAAATCTTATTTTTAACATAAATTCTCGTAAAAATCTGTAGTAAACACTAAATAGCATCAAATACAACTTATAAAGATTTAATTTGCTTTACTGTTTACCGAAACATAATTATTCTTGCAAAATATTTATAAAGAAACTTAAATATGTGTTTATAGACAAAAAAGTAGTTAAGCAAAAAACAATATACAACATGTGTTAAAACAAAGAGATTAAGGAAGAAAATATTTCATGCATATTAATTAGTGAAATATTTTACACTTCTTTAATTACAAAAATATTCATTGTTGGAAATAACAAAAAAAAAAAATAAAAGGAAAAAGAGTTTAAAAACATACACAAATTGGGTCTATCAAATTGAAAAGATAAAAATAAAAAATAAATTGCAAAGAAAAAGCTATTAAAACAGTACGTGTAAAGTGCCACAAGAATTAGGTAGTAAACCTTTTTAATTTGCTGAAGCAAAAAAGACATAACATGAAAACCATGCTTTCTTTTTAAGCAAATAAATTGACAGAACAAAAAAAAAGGATTTCTAAAACGATGTTTTTAATGTTATTCATTTAAACATTTCTTGAAAAAGAAAAGCCAAACAAACTCAGCAAAGGCATGGGTACTTGTGCTTTAAGTAAAACAAGATAATTTTCACTTTATTCACTTGGAATGGATCCCCAGAGTGAAATCGCAAATGTTCCAATCACGGCTACTTTTTACTTTTCACGTTAGTTTTTCATTCACTTGCTCTTGAGGCAACTAAATCTTTTTCCGAAAACGAGACTTTAAGATTTGTGACTCGTCCTGAGAAACCGAAATGTACGGATCATTAAGCTAAATGACCGCAATTTCGAAATGCTCCAAAGAGTTAAGATTTATCATATTCTGATTATTAAGAAGAAAATGCTTAAGCCTTCGTCATTATAAGCTGACTTAGTATTTTTAATAGGGTTTCCACTAAGTTCTGTGCGAATCTTAAAAGGGAAAGAGATTATGAGGATACTTTTAATGGGTAGGTTTTTTTATGGTAAATGTTTTCTGTTTACAACGCTATTTGGCATTGATTTGTTTTCTTGTTGTGATAATCTGCAATACTAAACTAAGGTGATATCCAAATTATTTCATGAATGTTCTTATTTCTATGAAAAACCAAACAATGATTCAATGCATTTTATTAAATCATCTTCTATAGGTTACTTTACAAAAGCTTATTTTAAACTTTTTTCTATATCAAAAAATATGAGAATAATTGAGGGAAATACTTAAAGAAAAATATTATTAGTGTTATGTAGAAAATCAAAGCTTTAGTATACATATTGGTATCTTATAATGGGAAAAATATTATAAGGATACTTTTTTTAATAGGTAGGTTTTTTTTATGGTAAATGCTTCCTTTTACAACGTTATTTGGCATTGATTTCTTTTCTTGTTCTGATAATATGTAATGTTAAACTACGATGCTATCCAGATTATTAGATGCAAGTTCTTATTTCTATGAAAAAAAATTGCTTTATTGAATTTTAAACTTTTATTTTAGTATACGAAAGCTTGTTTTAAACTTTTATTTTTTATCAAAAATATGCGAAAAATTTAGGAAATACTTAAAGAAAAACTATTATTAATTTTCTGACCGAAGGTCCTCTCAGGACGGTGGAGTTAAATTGCTGACAACTTGTTACAGAAGAGATGGTGGTATAATAGGCTAGCAATTACTTGCCCAAGATTTAGCATGTCATCATGGGGGAACATCCAGAGTAATAGACACTCATCTCAGTGTACCTGGATAAGAGACTTATTGGTGATAGGTTAGATGGTGCGTGAGATAGATTGACCTCCAGGCTAGCACGCTCGATTAAAAATTAATCAAAGCTGCAGAGGGAAAGAGGCATATATTAAGCCTATTTAGAGGCATTAATCATGAAATGGAATTTTGGGACTTTAAATACTTCAATCAGTATTTTTCAATAAAATAAATAATAAAAATCCACATCAAGCCGATGCAAATGTATATATTAGAAGCTTAAAAACTATAATGGAATTTTAATGTTTTCGTAGTTTTCATAATATAATAATCTATGAAATGTGACAGCAATATCTTATATTTTTTCTTCTCTCTCAATAAAAAATTAAGACAATATTTTATTGTAAAATGTGATAATTGTGATGTATTTATGATTTCATTCACATCTTTCCATTTTTCTACAAATTATAAGAAAAATTGAGTTGTTCAATTCATTGAGTTATTTTCACTGTGCATTAAATAAGTACTAAATTTCTTATTATTAGTAATATATTATAAAAGCATTATCTTTAACTATAAAACTGTTTTTAACTAATAATTATGATTGATAAATTTGATATTTGTAATTAAAACGACTAAACTAAAACCTCATACGAATTTTTTAATCATATCTTAAAAAAATTATCTTAATGCCATTATGCAGTAGAAATTTTTAGATTCGTTATTAACTCGGCTAAGCTAAAATATCACACGAATTTTTTATTGGCATTTAAAATTATTTTAATGTTATTATACAGCATGAGTATTTCAAAAAAATCCGGTTATAACTGTTAACTTTTTGTTATGTTAAATTGCAATGATTTATAATAAAAATTTAAAATGATCTAGAAATTTTAGAGAGGAAGTTATGAAGTTGGATATTTCAGTTCGACAGTTTGGTTACCAGAAGCACAAACTAAAATTTGAAGATAAGAATGTTTATATTATTATAGAATAAGATTATTTAATGAAATTTCATCAAATATGATCATCACCGTTCTAAGAAATATTTTTGTAAGTAATTGAGTCATTGCATTAGTAAACATTTTATCAAATACTTAATCTGAAATTCCATAAATAAAATAAAGTGTTTTATCTCTCGTATGACTTTTACTTCTTTAAATAAATTTATAATTAATATCCAAAAGTGATATCATAGTTTAAATTATACTTTTAATAAATAAAAGCAGCGTGATGCACGTACGAAAATATCTATTCCCATTAAGTGAGAAGTTCATTAGTTCCCAAACTATATTAATTCATCCTTAAGAAACATTTTATGCAAATTCATGAATCTGCACAAATTGAATCCGAAAATTAACCCGAAATTATATAGCTAAAAATAATTTATCGCTCTAATGGAGATAATTATGGAAGTTAGTTCTGTGATATAAATTGCTTATTTACATCACTAGATGATGGCTATCAAATTTTCCACCTTATGCTTGGGACGCAGAATTTTTCTTAATACGCGCTGCCCTGATAAGCACTCGGCGATCTCAGCAATGGAGAAAAAGTGTTTACTCTTTTAGTCGCCAGTGCGGCGCAGAGTCATTAGCGACTCCTAATGACTGCACCATGGCATCATTAAAAGAGCAGAATTCTCGGCTCGTCATCAGGGCATGTCGAGGTAGTTAGGATACAGTGTGCTTTCCACTGCACCCGCTCTTCAAAATTGGCGATATGGCCAGCGGTCGATAGGACATCGCCAGCCAGATTTTTATTACCAGAGATAAAACTTTAAAAATAAAATAAGTGGTGAGAGGGGAAGAGCAAAAAAAATTTTAGAGTGGTTTTCCACACCTGCACGGAATCTTTTCGTGGAAACTATTAACTAAGTCGTGGAAGGATGTGCAAGTATTCGTGTAGGTGTGGTGGGATGCAGTTTTAATTTTATCTCAGAGTGTTTTTATTTTAGATGAGTCTTGAATTAGGTTTCTCTATTGCCTACGCCATAAAGGAAATTTTTCACAGAAAATTAATGATGATGACGTAATTATGTTTTAAAATTAAAAAGAACAAAAAAATCTTTATATACAAAATAGATGGTTAATGCAATTTTAATTAGAAAAAAATTTGTGATACTAAAATTTTAATTTCAACCTATTCAATGCTATACTTGAATTTTAATACATTCCCTGTTACTGACCAACATATCCAAAACTAATATTTATTGAATAAATTATATTAATTAATTAGACAGCTATTATTTATGGTTCCATAAATTATCATTCCTTATGTTTTATTATATAATTTATAAAATTCTACCTTTAGGCAGAAAATTACATACACATTAGGAAAAATTACTTTTTGTAATCGCAGATGCGTTCAATTAAAAACGCTTAACTAATTGTGAAACTATATGGTAGCGGTCATCTGCATTTATAATAAATTATGTTGCAAAAATAAATTTTGATTTTTTTATTAATATAAGAGGGAAATATCTTTAATTATACAAGAATAACAATCATAGTTAATTATTTTAAATTTCTCATCGTACATTATTATGATTCATTTATTTATTTAAATGTTAAATGTAATGAATGATTTGTTTACATTGATATGATATATTTCTTTCTTTAAATCTATTAGTAGGTCTTAAAAAATTGGAAGATTATGTTCCAATACAGAAAAGCAATATTAACCTCATTCTTTATTATAAACTCACTAAAAACAAGCAGAAAAACGAGAAATAGAGACATCAAATCGTATTTTTTAACATAAATTCTGTAAAATCGGTTTGTTTTAATTCCTTCTATTAGCTCACACTCTCAATATATATATCTTGTCCAAATTTTCAATCGTTCATAAAATACTTTTATTCATCCGCTCAAGTTCAAATACATTTTTTTGAACTTGCAGGGATGACATTTGATGTTAATACAGTTTTTTCAAATATTAATTCAGTAATAAAAAAATTTAATTGATTAATTTAAGTTTTTTTAGATTTAAGTTGCATCTACCTACCAATAGATGACGCCAGATAAATTTCTGCAATAATTGAAAAAAAAAGTAGGAAGTGACTTTAATTTTTTTTTTTTAAATCACTTGTTTTATTTCTTCTCTCACGTGGTAGACAGCAACACCTAGCCCAGGTCCAAGTACCCATGTGGCATCAAAGAAGGAGGGAAGGGAGAGGGAACATACGTAGGTAGAAGTAAAATTCGCAGTAAATATTAAAAAGTATCGGCAACACAACTTACAAAGATTTAATTTGAGCAACTGTATATCTAAACATAGTTAATTAATATATATGAATAAATATAAATACGTATTTTCAGACAAAAATAGTTAAGGAACAATATACAAAATGTGTTAAAACAAAAATATTTAATGAATAATATATTTCATACATATGAATTAGTGAAATATTTAACACTTCTTAAGTAATTAAAGAAAATAATTATTATTGGAAATAATACAAAAAAAAAAAAAAATTTAAAAACATACACAAATTAGGTCTATCAAATTGAAAAGATAAAAATAAAAAATAAATTGCAAAGATAAAAGCATTAAACAGTACGTGTAAAGTGGCGCAAGAATTAGGTAGTAAACCTTTTTAATTTGCTGAAGCAAAAGCATAACATGAAAACCATGCTTTTTAAGCAAATAAATTGACAGCAACAACAAAAAAGCATTTCTAAAACGATGTTTTTAATGTTATTCATTTAAACAATTCTAGGAAAAAAGAAAGGCAAAACAACACTAGCGAAAGCATGGGTACTTGTGCTTTAAGTAAAACAAGATAATTTTCACTTTATTCACTTGAATGGATCCCCAGAGTGAAATCGCAAATGTTCCAATCACGGCTACTTTTTTACTTTTCACGTTAGTTTTTCATTCACTTGCTCTTGAGCCAACTAAATCTTTCCGAAAACGAGACTTTAAGATTTGTGACTGTCGTCTGAGCAACTGAAATGTACGGATCATTAAGCTAAATGACCGCAATTTCGAAATGCTCCAAATAGTTAAGATTTATCATATTCTGATTATTACGAAGAAAATGCTTAAGCCTTCGTCATTATAAGCTGGCTTAGTATTTTTAATGAGGGTTTCCACAAGTTCTGTGCGAATCTTAAAAGGGGAAAGAGATTATGAGGATACTTTTAATGGGTAGGTTTTTTTTATGGTAAATGTTTTCTGTTTACAACGTTATTTGGCATTGGATTGTTTTCTTGTTGTGATAATATGTAATGCTAAACTAAGGTGATATCCAAATTATAAGATGATGTTCTTATTTCTATGAAAACAAACAACTGCGTCCTTGAATTTTATTAAATTATTTTTCATAGGTTAGTTTAAGCAGTTTAAATTTTGAACTATAATTTAAACTTTAAACTAACTGTTTTCTTTATTAAAAAAAATGACGGTTACTTTGAAGGATTAGGAAATTAATAATAATACCTTAATGAATATTAAAACACTTTTCTCATTAAACTGAAATAATGGAAAAAAATATTTATTAATATCGTTATTATAATTTATTTAAAATAAATTTTATGAATAAAAGAGTGCATATTTTTAGTAGGAATAAAAGTTTATTTTTCAAAAATGGATAAAAAGTTTAACGTTGTTGCTTATTTATCAGAATATAAAAAAGAAATTTGTGCCATTCTCTACAAAATTTAATTGTGAATTGCTCCAAATAATTTGTCCATTTAATGCGTAGTTAATAAAAAATAATGTGTTTCCAAAATAAAAATTCATTTCGAGAAACAGATAACATATTTCTTCAATAAAAATCCAGATTTAAGTGCATCATTTTATGTGCTAAAATTATTAAATAAATAAAAATTTCCCTGTAAATAAATCATTTTTATTACAATTTATATAAAAATCAATCTAAATGTATAAATATATTCTTGTATTTCAATGAATAGTTTACTAAATTACTATAATTTGAACTATAAGTTCCTTCTCCTGTAAGCTTTGTATACAATAAACTAACTGATCTGCTTTCAACATAAATCGACGGGGAGATTTTTCCAACCTGTAGTGATTGTGCTATCTTTTAAAAATCTCTCCATGCTGTTAGATTTAAAATCCTTATACACAGAATCCCTTATCTATTCTCGACACTGTGATAATCTTTGTGGTTCCAAAGCTTAGATCGCTCTAGAATTCTAGACTGATTTGGCTGGACTTCAAAATTGGCACACTAAATCTTTGACTTTTGGGTGGACACAGCTTCCTGCTAGCACAGTAAAATCCCCTCTTTAAACCACTATGAATTTTTTTTCCAAAGTACTTTTGAATTTATTGGTATTTTCTTTGGATAGCTCTTAACTTTTAAAACTGTCGGCCAGTTGACTGGTGCCCATTATTATGAAAGTCTTGGTTCCATATAATCTGTAAACTACAACACATATTTAACCCTTATTTTCCTAAAAGTATTTAAGCCCCAAAACCTATCAATAATAATTATAATTATCTTTTAATGTAGTTTACAATTCCTCTTCCTGCATGCAGTTCATCAAAAATTATAACATAATTTATCATCCTTTCACAAATTTTACGCCTGAAGCATGCACAAAACATTAATCACTTTTTCAGTACAACGTGACAAATTGAACAGTCTCATACAAATCCCATTGATTTGTATGGGACTGGTCACTTTGTGGAATGGCCAAAGTGACCAATTCAAGAATAACCAAACAAATTGATAAAGTATACATCCATCTTGTGACGAGCATGTTGACTTTAACAGGCAAACCCAACGTGTGTTTCGATTTTTTTATCCTACTATGGTTTAAACAACTGACGCCATATCAAAAACTTTCGTTTTTATACTGAAGTTCAGTAGAATAAATCTGTAGAGCAGAAAATTCTCCTTTGAGTTAAAAGAATGAATGCAATTTCATTAGTGTGTTTATTCCACAACGGAAAAAATCAGAAATAGTCTAACAAATTCCTCCACGATTGGTAAAGTTGCTACATATCTGCATCATACTGGAAAATTTGTTCAGGTCAACAAGACATGACATTGAAAAATAATAGCAATTTTACAATCAAGAGCTTTCGTTTTTATACTGAAGTTGGGCAGAATAAATCTGTAGAATAGAAAATTCTCCTTTTGTTAAATGAAAGTTGCAAAGTCCTTAGTATGTTTATTCCTCAACGTGATTAAAAAATTGGAATAGACTAACAATTTCCTCCACTGTTGGTAAAATTGCTACATATCGCCATCCTACTGGAAAATGAGGTCAGGTGATTAAGACTTGACAAAGAAAAATAATAGCAATTTAAATTATTATGCTTACACATGAAATTGCGTAAATATACATTTAAGGTCTGTCAGAATTATTACTTTGTTCTCTGATTTTTCATAAAAACATTTCCAGAATTTTTTTTTATAATGTTCATTTTAATTTAGATATTTTAACAAACCTTTCTCAATGTAATTTCCTTTAAGGTTATTAAAAATTTACAATGGAGATCATTCAAACATTCAAAGAGTTTCACTTTACGTCTCTCTCTCTCAGTGAAATTGTACCGATCAAAATTTCAGTAAAGATTGGCGAGCATGATCCGGCACTGAAACCACGTTCGCATCCGGATGTATGGGGAGTGTGTTTCCTTTTCCCCACAATATCGTGCCTGGAAACCACTTCAAGAAATCCCATTCTTAACAATAACAGAAACCGAGAATAGACCTCTCAGATATGAAAGCTTACGACAGCGCAATTTATTCGAGTTGTTCATCGTTTGGGATTTATTAGACCTTTTCCTCCAATGGCTTAACGCTAAGTCAGAACCTCAATATTAAACTCCCTCCTATCTATACCCAGCAGACATGTTGCAGGCGAGTTCGTTGAATTGTAGTTAAAGAACGCTGAGTAATGAGTAATGTTCGTTGATATTTGTATTAAATCTCTATCAGGATGGAAGGTCTCTCAGGACGGTGGAGTTAAATTGCTGACAACTTGTTACAGGAGAGATGATGGTATAATAGGCTAGCAATTACTTGCCTGTGATTTAGCATGTCATTATGTGGGAACATCCAGAGTAATAGACACTCATTTCAGTGTACCTGGAAAAGAGGCTATTGGTGATAGGTTAGATGGTGCGTTAGATTCATTGACCTCCAGGCTAGCATGCTCGATTAAAAATTAATCAAAGAGCCAGAGAGAAAGGGGCCTATATTAAGCTGATTTTAATATATTAATCATGAAAGGGAATTTTGGGACTTTATATGTTTCAAACAGAATTTTTTCTAATAAAACAAATAAATTTAAAAATCAACATTAAGCAAATGCAAATATATATATTAAAAGCAAAAGCTATAATGGAATTTTAATGTTTTTAGTTTGATAATGTAATCTATGAATTGTGACCGCGCTATAAAATGTGATTTTTCTTCTCTCTCAATATAAAATTAAGGTAATATTTTATTGAAATATGTGATAAATGGGATGTATTTATGATTTTTTTTTCACATCTTTCCATTTTTCTAGAAATTCTATGAGAAAAATTGAGAAAATTCTATGAGAAAATAATTCAATTCTTTGAGCTATTTTCACTGTGCATTAAATAAGTACTAAATTTGTTATTATTTGTAATATGTTAGAAAACATTATCTAAAACTAGAAAACAGTTTTTACTAATAATTATGATTGATAAATTTGAAATTTGTAATTAAAACGACTAAACTAAAACCTCATGGGGATTTTTTAATCATATCTTAAATTTATCTAAATGCCATTATGCAGTATAAATTTTTAGATTCGTAATTAAAACGGCTAAACCAAAATATCACACGAATTTTTAATTGGCATTTAAAATTCTTTTAATGTTATTATACAATATAAGTATTTCAAAAAAAATTCTGATATAACTGTTAACTTTTTTTTTACTTTAAATTCCAATGATTTAAAATAAAAATATAAAATGGTCCAGAAATTTTAGACAGGAAGTTATGAAGTTGAGCATTCTAAAGTCAGGCCAGAAGCACAAGCTAAAATTTGAAGATAAGAATGTTTATATAATTATAGAATAAGATTATCTAACAAAACTTAATCAAATATTTTATTATCTCCGTCCTCAGAAATTTTTTAAAAGTAATTAAATCATTTCATCATTACAAAATTTATCAAATACTTAATCTGAAATTGCATAAATAAAAAATAAAAAAAAAAATGTTTTATCTCTGGTAGAACTTTTTTACTTTTTTTCAAATAAATTTAAAATTCATATCCAAAAGTGATATCATATTTTAAATTATAATTATAATAAATAAAATGCAAAACAAAAAAGCACGTACGAAAATATCTATTCCCATTAAGTGAGAAGTTTATTAGTTCCCAAACTATATTAATTCATCCTTAAGAAACATTTTATGCAAATTCATGAATCTTCACACATTCAATCTGAAAATTAACCCGAAATTATAGAACCAAAAACATTTTATCGCTCTAATGGAGATAATTATGGAAGTCGGTTCTGTGATATAAATTGCTTATTTACATCACTAGATGATGGCTATCAATATTTCCACCTTATGCCCGGGAACGCAGAATTTTTCTTAATACGCGCTGCCCTGATAAGCACTCGGCGATCTCAGCACTGGAGAAAAAGTGTTTACTCTTTTTAGTCGCCAGTGCGGCGCAGAGTCATTAGCGACTCCCTAATGACTGCGCCATGGCATCATTAAAAGAGCAGAATTCTCGGCTCGTCATCAGGGCTTGTCGAGGTAGTTAGGATATATTGTGCTTTCCATTGCACCCGCTCTTCAAAAGTTGGCGATATGGCCAGCGGTCGATAGGACATCGCCAGCCAGATTTTTATTACCAGAGATAAAACTTTAAAAATAAAATAAGTGGTGAGAGTGGAAGAAGAAAAAAATTGTTAGAGTGGCTTTCCACACCTGCACGGAATCTTTTCTTGGAAACTATTAACTAAGTGCGTGGAAGGGGATGTGCAAAGTATGCATGTAGGTGTGGGTGGGATGCAGTTTTAATTTTATCTCAGAGTGTTTTTATTTTAGATGAGTCTTGAATTAGGGTTTTTTTTATTGCCTACGCCATAAAGGAAAAATTTGCACAGAAAATTAATGAAAATGGCAATTATGCTGTAAATTGGAAAAAAATGTTCTTCTTTATAATGATTCATATATGAAAGAGAATGTTAATGCAAGTTTAAATAGCAAAAAAAATTGTGATATTAAAATTTGAATTTCAAACTTTTCAGTTCTATAATTTACATTCACTGTTAATGTTCAATGCATCCAAAGATAAAATATATTGGAATATATTATGTTAATTAATTCCATTCATATTTTTACTACTGCATTTAAGGAACATTTTTAATATTTCAAAACGAAATTCAATTTTTAATTTTATGTGTGAAAAATATTAAATAATTTTTCTTAAAATATAATACTTTTAAGAAAAATCTATGACTTTAAAGGAAAAAAAAAAAAACTGTTTTTGTTAACTTAGTGAGAGTGATTTGAAATAAAATTTATGTAAGCGATTAAAAAACGATTTCATCACGAAATTTTATCCTAATCAAAATGAGTAATGTATAACATATTTGGTTTTATACATAGTATAGCAGCAAATTTAATTAATGAATTTATTTGTCTGAAATACAGATTTAATTTCAACAGAACTTAGAATTTTGTTTGTCAGTGAAATCAAAAATTTTAAATGAAATTTTTCTTTTTATACCAAACAATTTAATTAACTACCTTAACTAACTTAATTAATATAACTACCCACAATACTGCTTGTCAGCTGCCAAATCTTATCTCGTGAAAGAAATTATACAATATATATATATATATATTTCCTTAAGGTATGCAAGAAATGACAATTGAGCATTATGTACATATGCATAGCTAGTAGCTATAGACATAAATATATATATATATGAGTGTGTGTGGGTTTATATATAATATATATGGAATGCATCATTCAATATATGCAATTCACTGTCTCATTAAATCTAGTCTTTTTTTCCACCCGTGTATTACAATCTTCTTTTTCTAGTTTTTATATTTCTTGAAATGAATAAACGCGGTTTGGCATGAGTGCATGGAAACATATTGCGTAATAATACACAATTTAAAATATTGGATTATTTTCATTAACAAACAATATTTTTACAAAAGTACTTCTTAAACGCTTGCATTTTAAATCGAAATCGGGCTATTTTAAAGTATATATAGCAAACATTTTCAAACTTGATTATAAATTACAAAAGCGTATTTTATGCGATATTACATTGTTACACATTCCAGCGTAATGGCTAATTGAGCCATTAAATTTTATACGCATTCTTTTGTTTCGGCCATGTCTCGGAGCTTATGAATTTTGGAATAAAATGAGGACACACGAGGAATACTTATAACTTTAGACATCCGAGTCATAAAATTTTGGGAGGACTTAGAGAAAATAAAGAGAGTAATTTTCCGAAAACTTTATTTGCATAGCGGTTTATTTTAAAGCAAAGTATACGGTACAGAGATCGTACTGATGTATTTGCGGTATCAAAGAAAGTAAAGATTATAATAGAGTCATTGTTGGTCAGACGTATATTCTAAGAAAATGTCATAATAATAAAGCTGTTTGTAGCAAAATGTTTTTTGTTTAAGTTTAACAATTATAATTATGCATAATATATATATTTTCAAGTTATTATTCAGATATTTTCAATAAAAATAAAATATGAAAATTAAAAATTGAACATTTTGAAGATATGTTCGTAATCAATAAATATATGTGCATAAATGTATAATAAGTATGAAAATAATTCATCTTCTTTCTTTTATTTTATGCCTCTTTTGTAAAACTGTAACTAAGATAAAAAGAAAATCATTATCACTGATTAATTTCTAAGAGAACATAAAAGAAAAATATTTTTTCTTTGTTGAACATCGTTGGGCTTTGTTTTATTAAGACAACTCAGTCATAAAACAATTTTAAAAAAATAAATCTGATTTTTTTCACCATATAATATATGTATAGTCATATAATGTAATTCATAATGACATAATTTATAGAGATGCAAATACAATGTTTTAATATTTAATACTAACAGCCACCATTATTTTACAATAACACTAATATCCCACATACAGCATAATGTTGCATTGTCTTCCGAGAAGACTTGTAATTGTAACTGTCCGTAATTGCGTATAATATGAGAGGAACCTGTAAACCCTCTACCAAGCTGCTTGACTTTTAATGCGTGACTCTTTTCAGATGTTGTACCAATCGCCATCGAATGTCCTCGTTTCTTCTATTTTGTAATAATTAGTCGACAACACTGCACTTTAGCTTCACTCGTAACAAATGGAACACAAAAGATTCCAAATTCTGTGTCAGAGAAAAAAATTTGATTACTGAAAGAAATCTGAAACATTAACCTTTCTTTAAAACCCAATTTTTTATTAATCTCTAATTATTGAATACGCTTAAAGAACCAGACATTTAATTTACTTAATATATATTTTTACTGACCTTTGATTGTCTGATATTTTTTTTAAATTTGAATTCTCTAATTTTAAGGAATTGATGAAGATAGATTCACATTATATAATGGATGTAAAATGTATGTGCAAACAAATTATTATATAAATTCTACTTATTCATTTTAAGTAAAAAATATATTTTAGACATATATTGAATAGAAATATTTTGTGGAAGAGAAATATATATTTTTAGAAATATATTGAATAGAAAAATTTGTGGAAGCGAAATATATTTTTTTAAAATTTTAGTTAAAATTAATGTTAATCTTCAGTTAATCTCTAAATATTTTATATAATTTAAAAAAAAAAAATATTACGTATATAAAATATTTATTTGAATATTTAGGATGGATAAAAATGTATTCAATTAAAAAAATATTTTACAATTTTATTTACAAACTTGTTATTTTGATGGCAAACATAGCAGTTATTTGTCACTACGAAATTATACATTTTAATTACTACTACTACACCACACCACACCACATCAGTGTGCTTAGAGCGGATTTGCCCCTATAGAGTTTGGGGATGATGTGGATGAGAAGTCCAAATATGCCGTGTGATCCAACTATTCTCTACAGTCATGAGCCCAGAACTTACGGATATATTAATCAAAATCATATGAACCAGATCCAGATAGGGACCAGAACCATATGAACCAGTTCTATATATGAAACAGAACCAAATGGATTCCGAACCACTTACATGTGAGCCTCGATGCTGGAATCGAAAACCTATGGCACCGAACGCCAGAGCGCTAGACACCCGACAATTCAGTCCCCACATTTTAACTACTGATATAGCTGATTCATCCATGCCTAATGTAAACTACGAAGGGATACATTCAAACTCAAATTAAATGCTCTATACTCAAATTAAGTCATAAATATTTATCGCCTAAGCTTACATCTGAGAGTTATTCATTTTGGCATGTACCGGGTTTTGGAACTAAGCAGCCTTTATTTGCAATGCTCACCGTACTATCTACCATGCTGCTTCAGTTACCAGTTTAAAAGTTACTTAAATCAATTTCTTTATTTTTGTTAATCCTCATCTATCTTGATAAAATAATTACAGAATTTCTATTGTAATAAAGTGTTAGAAATAAAATATGTATAAATATATCTTAAATGTTACATGAACGTAGAAAGTATTTCTTCTTTATTTATTCGTACTTGAACAAAATATATTTTCGGCGCGGCACTATACGTATCCAATGACACAAATAGCACTTGAAAAATCGAAAGGACAAAATAGTGGAATAGGGCCTATTTGATTCCAGAAAGAACCTGTAAATGGAAATGCATCTTCAAAATGTATGAAACTTCCCACTCTCTTCCGAAAGATCTGTTTTTCCCTAACTTCCGCGGTCGACTCAATACCCTGCAAAGCAGATGCACCAATTGTCTGAAGTAAATCTCTACAGCACATTTTCTGCTAAGATCATGTATTGCAAAATAGAAGCTTTCAGTCCAAGTGTTAGTTTCCTATTTCCAAGAAGCAGAAACTGAAATCCTATTACGAACGTTTCTCCATTTCACGTTTTCTTATCGAAACAATAAAGGGTCTGTGAAGAAAGAATGCTTCTTTTATTTTTTTTTTTCTGCTTGTGTGCATGTCACCATCCAGGAAAATGTAATTTTTTTTTTTCGGATAACATTTTCTCCAGGAATATTTCATTTTGTTTTCACCGGAGCGGATTTATTCGACATCAAAATGAAATTCCCTTATTTATCACAAGTCGAATGGCAACAAATTTAGGCAAAGGAGTTCGATTCGGAATGCCTTTTTCACGCTTTTACAGCGGAAAAATGATGTAACTATCCTTTGCTACCTGCATGGCCTCTACCTCACAGGGATTTATACGAAAAGGGAATGACTTTCTGTTTTTAGGGTATTTTCTTTGAAGGGAAAAAAAAAGAATATTTTTACAGCACCCACAAATATACAGTAAGCAAAAATATCGCGCAATGTTTGTCTGTGAAGGAAGACTAGTTACTACTTTTTCGAAGTAAAACTCAAAATATATGACATTTGTAACAATCCGTTGAAGAAATAAATACAAAGTTTATAAAACATGCACAATAGTGTTCATAAACTTTGCATGGTTTCAGGTTGTGTTTCCTGTAGCTTTTTTTTTTCTTAAACTTTAAAAAAACATTAAAAAAACTGGAATGATGTATTTTATAAAAGAGAAAAGTATGAGTAACTGAATATAATTTACTATTAAAAACAAATAAAAATAAATGCATACTTAGACATTGCTTAAATATTGAAATATAATGTATTTATTCTAAGCTAGTGGTTTCCAAATTTATTACCGCCCTCTTTTTCAGAAAAAAAAAATATTATTCAGCATTTTATTGGAAATCTACTGTTTTAACCGAATTAAGAGGAAGTAATAAAAGTAATGTTCTTTTACAGATCTATGCATCCACTTACATCTTCATCTTCAATGTCGCAATAACGCCTATGGTGGGCCAAGGCCGTCGGCCTATTAGCAGATTACAAGACTGAAGAATGTTGTCATTTTACGGGTTATGGTTGTCCAACCTATCCCAACGCTCGACAGTCATATTTGAACGGGAACTACGGTTTAAAGTGGATTCCGAACCACTACAAACATCCACGGTACATTACGATGCTCACCGCGCCATGTAGGCCCCACATTTCAATTACCGATATGTAGCTGATTCGTCCATACCTCATGTAAACTATGAAGGATCTTCTGTTCTACATTTAAATTAAGTAATGAATATTTACCACCAATGGTTTCATCTTCGCGTTCATTCAGTTTGGCAAGTACCAAGCTTTGAACCAAACTCTTTTATTTGTAATCACCAACTTACTATGCACCCTGCAGCTTCAGTCGGCAATTTAAACGTAACGAAAATCAACTTCGAATTCTTGTTCATGCACGGAGATTAATATAAAATAATTATAGAATGTCTTATATTGTAGGAAAGTTGTTTCCTATATTGTAGTGTTGTAAATAAGATTAAATATAAGTAAAACTTAAGTGTTACATGAACACAAAAAGGATTACATTTTAATTTATACGTATACTTGAACAAAATATATTTGCAGCCCGGCACTATCGTATCCAATGACACAAATAGTCTTTGGAAAATCTAAAAGGACAAAATAGAGGAATAGGGCCTATTTGATTCCAGAAAGAACCTGCAAATGGAAATGCATCTTCAAAATGTATGAAACTTCCAACTCTCTTCCGAAAGACCGTTTTTCCATAACTTCCGCGGTCGACTCAATTCCCCTGCAAAAGCAGCTGCACCAATTGTCGGAAGTAAATCTCTACAGCACATTTTTCTGCTAAGATCATGTATTGCAAAATAGAAGCTTTCAGTCCAAGAGCTAGTTTCCTATTTCCAGAAGCAGAAACTGAAATCCTATTACGAACGTTTCTCCATTTCGCGTTTTCTTATCGAAACAATAAAGGGTCTGTGAAGAAAAAGAATGCTGCTTTTTTTTTTTTTTTTTTTTTTTTGTGCGTGTGTGCGTTGTGCGTGTGTATCACCAGCCAGGAAAGGCCATTTTTTTTTCCGGGATACACATTTCTCCCGGAATATTTCGTTTTGCTTTCACCCGAGCGGATATATTCGACATCAAAATGAAATTCCCTTATTTATCACAAGTCGAATGGCAACAAATTCGGAGAAAGGACTTCGATTCGAATGCCTTTTTCACGCTTTTACAGCGGAAAAATGATGTAACTGTCCTTTGTTACCTGCATGGCCTCTGCCTTACAGGGATTTATACGAAAAAAGGGAATGGCTTTCTGTTTTTATGGTATTTTCTTCGAAAGAAAAAAAAAAAAAAAAGAATAATTTTCCCTCACCCTCAAATATACTGTAAACAAAAAAATCGGCCAATTTTTGTCTTTGAAATGAGCGTTATTTTTTTACTAGTTACTAGTAAAGTTATTTAGTTATTTAGTTACTACTTTCTTGGAAGTAAAACTCAAAATATATGACATTTATAACAATCCGCTGAAGAAATAAATACAAAGTTTAAAAAACGTGCATAATAGTGTTCATAAACCTTGTATGGTATCTTGTTACGTTTCATGTAGTTTATTTTTTGTGTACTTTAAAAAAGTAATAAAAACTGGAAGGATGTATTTTTTTAACAAAAAAGATAAGTAAATGAATATAATATACTAATAAAAAATAAAAATAAATATATATTGAGATATTCCTCAAATATTGTATTAAAATGTATTGATATTAAGTTAGTTGTTCCCAAATTTATTCACTCACAACTCAAAAAAAAAAAATTATTACTCAGTGTTTTTTGGAAATCAACATATTTCTTTAATTGAACTAATAGAAAGATGTAATTAAAAAAGTATTTTTTTCCTCATATCTATGCATCTACTTACATCTTACAGCATAGTAGATAAAGATGTTGTAATTAAACTTTAAAACTTGAATGTACAAAAATTATTAAAATCATTTATAGTAATATCACTCACATAAAATAAAGATAATGAAGGTAAAAATATGAAAATAAAAACTACCATAAAATTAAAAGATCCTAGTGAGATGGATGAACCTGGTGCATTTCTACCCATGAATTAATCTTCGGTTATATTTTTGTGAGCACTTATCACCACTATTCGCTATTTATAGTTGTTTTCTTTCTTTTTTAACAAATTTGTGACAACACTAAATCTATGCTCCCTAAATGTGATGAAGTGATACATTTTTCTGTATTTTCTTTCATGTCTTCCCCGATCATTTATTCCTATTAAATGATTCCTATTAACTATCCGAGGCTTTTACGATGCACACACGAACACATCCTGGAGTGGTAGCTGCGTGGGCTCAATTTTACTTCTCCAGTCCAATTTAAGACTTTCCGCGCTACTGATTAATGCATCTATTCCTGAATAGATATTCTTTGTTGAACATCGGTGGTCCTCGTGTTCCACTGATGTATAAAAGAAAAAAAAAAGAGTGAATCGCCAACCAGTTTTCATGCTGCTAAAACACAACCAAGCCGATTTGAACCTTTCTTCCTGCTCGCTAGCAGCGAACCACTGAGCCACTAATTAGTAAACTACGAGTGTTTTCGGTTAGACTTTGCTTAGCGGATTTCGAGTTCGACTTGCGAAGCGTGTATTCTCAATGGACTCCACCTGACCACTACTGCCAAAGCTTAAAAATGAAACCTCTAAAATTTACTTGAAAAAAAATAAAAACAAATAAACTTTGATAATCAAAATAATTCTTTTCTTTTTTTAATGTTATTTAAAAAAAAAAAAAAGACGTCATAATTTTATGGTATATTGGTTTTATGGTATAAGTTTCTGGTTTAAATTTTTGTTTCCCTCACTAACGTTAAATTTATCCATATACTTCGATTTCAAAACTTACCGGAAAAAAAAAAAAAAGAAACATATGAATCTAGTAAGAATGGAAGAAGAAGCACTCGAATCTCCCAATAGACAACAGAAAAGTAAAAGGAACAGAAGAAGTGGTTCTGTACATCACAAAGTAAATCCTCCAATAGTTTTCTTAACCACAAAAATAGAATGCGTCAGGTGAGCGGTTCTCAAGGACGCATTACTTCTTTCTAGAAGTTTCTTGAAACAGCAGAAAATGAAATACGTTAAACTAACCATAAAAACACAGCTTTTAATAATAAAAGCAGTTTATGCAGTAAATTTAAATGTTGAATACATAACGGATTTATACATAAAAATTGGTGAAAAAGAAAAATTATATATTTTAAAAAGTTAATTGAGTTATAATTTACTTGTTTTAAGATTTATTTATTTAATTGATTTGGAAGTTGAATCCAAGTTAAGTATAAAAATGTTTTACAAAATTATAAAATGATTATGTTAACTAAGAACTCGTCAATATAAATTCATTTCTATGATTGCTTTACCTTTTCCCTAGATATATTCTTCAGAATACAAGAATAATATTTATAATATATAGAATTTTTTTTCTATCGCGAGGGAAATTTTTAAAATTATATCAAACAAGTAATACAAAAAAAATAAAAAAATAAAGTCAATTCCTACTTTTTTACTATATTGCAAGAAGTTTTTTTTACTTTATAAATAATTTTCCTTCATTTTTTAAAAATTTATCTGGCGTCATCTATTGGTAGATACATGCAACTTAAATATAAAAAAAAAAAAATTAATTAATTAAATTTGATTAATGAATTAATATTTGAAAACACTGTTTTAACATCAAGTGTCCTCCACTACAAGTTTGAAAAAAAAAAATTTATTTGAACTTGAGGAATAAAAGTATTTTATTAACGATTGAAAATTTGAACAAGATATATATAGAGAGAGTCTGAGCTAATAGAAGGAATTGAAAAATTAAAAGTTAACTTCAATATATAACTATAAAATAAAACAATAAAGTATTCGACGTTCGCTTAAAATGTTGTAACATAAATCATGATGATAATTGTTATTATTTGAAAATCAATAATTTTATTTAACATAAAAGTAATATCAGGAATGAAAAAATAGGGAAGTGAAATTTTGAAGAATAATGAAATGAATTAAAGTAACAAAATAGTATTTCTCCATAATTAAATGAATTCTAACTCTCCGTATTTTTATTAAGAATCGGGAAATTTTAATCATTTACAATGCTGAACCTTCAGAATTTCTAATAAACTATTTTTTTCGAAAATTTGTAAACATACTCAACATCCAAACCATATTTTTTTTCTATTAATGTTTAATTTGATCTTTTACTGAGATTTTAATGCTATTTTTTAAAACAATATGACTCAAAATAAAAGTCAATACACTCAAGTTTCTTCAATACATTGATAGAGCTGTGCAAAACAGTTTCTTATATTTTTTAAAACATTTGGATTGTTATCTTTTATTTGTTCTTTCACAAACATAAATTAAATCATATGAAAAATAATATTTTAGAGTAAAAATAGTAGCAACAGTAACTAAACATAACTAAAATGTATTTACAAGCGGAATAAATTTAATAAAAGTGGTTTGCGTATCATCTTCTTACGTGACTCAATTGAACTTCTGTCAAGCTAGATCAAATGACAAAGAACTCTAGTCCCACCGGTACCTAAGTACTGCAGTAAGCATGGTAACAATATTCTCAGATGCGATTATAGCCATGTCTCACATTCGACATTTGAAAAGTAAGCATAGTGGCAGTTAAATCAGAGTCAATTTTTTTTTCATACGACACTTGAATATGAAGTATTTTCTTCTTTAAAGATCTCTCCAAAATATTTTCCTCTTTAATTGACGAAATAGCAAAGTGGTATTGCCATGAGGAAAGTTGTCAAAATATTTTCTCTTTTAAGTGTCCGCGCTGAAATAATGTGTTACTTAATCACTAATTTTTATTAATAAATCTGAATATCGAAATATAATAGAGAAACTGTTTCCAGAAATTCTATTCCATTATTAAAATTAAATTAAATTAATTAAATTAATAATTATAATTTTAAATATAATTTAAGTTGACATAAATTTTAATTATTAAATTCCAAGATAGTTAGAGACGATTATAGTCGAATTTAAGGCATTTAGAAACATAATAGTAAGTACGTCGTTTTTTCCATACGACACACAAATACGAAGTAGTTTCCCCGTGAAAATTTCTCGAAATTGAAATAATATGTTAGTGAATTCAATAGCATTATTTAAGATATCTCAAAGTTGATTAAGAACGGAGAAACTTCTACCTTAATTTTGTTGTAGGAAGATAATCACATATTTGTGATTTTTGGAAGAAATTACATTTAATCAAGAGGCAAGGAATAGAGTAAGTTATTTAGAAAAAATATTTCAATAAAAATATCACAAAAGAAAATATATAAATACAAATTCTGCTATAAATAAAAAGCTTTCATCTAGTGAATGCACTTGAATTTTGAAGCAGTTTTAGGAAATAATGTATTTAACGCCAATAGAATAATTGTTATAAGATATTCAGAACTTTGCGGTATTATTATTTAACTACCACTATACCTATTTTATAAAAGCTTTGTTATGAAATTTTGTACAGAGAGTTCTCCACAAACCACAACAAAAAGGTACTTAAATTTTATAAAATGTCTTTGGCAATATTTATGGCTTCATTGTGAAATGTAAAATTAAGCAAACGAAGCATATAAATATTTCATGAAAAATGCATTTAAAAAAAAAGTTTTAATACAATTTTGTCTTGATAAACCCACAATTGAAATAAAATACACTCACAACCGAGCTTGAATCAAAACTGTAGTACTAAAATAGAATTAATAAAATAGAAATTGTAGTAATAAAATAGATAGCGTTGACCTACTCTCTAGGGATGTAATATTGAAGTGACCTTTATTTAAACTAGATGTTTGTACTAGAGTATTTTTCTACATTTTTGAATTAATATACATATATTTATGAAACAAAAATATTCAATTGTATACAGATAAATTTTAAGTCACAGAAATAAATAAATAGTAAAATATTGATATATTATAAAAATAATATTTAATAATAATTAGCGTATACATAAAATCTTTAAAAAGTGCAAAATATCAAAATAAATGTATTTATGGATAAATTGAAAGCGATAAATATTTAGAAATATCAATTTACAATCATTTAGCATTTTAAATACGGAAGCATTATTGTTTGATGCTAGATGTTTTGTTTGATATTCCTTGTATGCTAGAATATTTTTCCTACACTCCAATAGTATAGAATCTAGCTAAAGAAATACCAAACTGCCATCAGATATGTTAAAATGCAAAACCGTGAAAACATAAAGGAATTAATTCAAAACTGGTAAAAGGATTTCTGATCAATAGTATTAAATTTTTGTCTATTATGGCTATAAATTCAAATAAAAATTACATATCAAATATGCTAGATTATGATAGAAAACAGATAAGGTAGAAAACAGATATGAATAGCATTAACGAAATAAAATTGATTTAAAATATTCTATATTCATTCAATATAATAAAATAATTTTCTAGCTAACTGTAAAATATTACTACCCTCCTTTCAAATTTTTTTTTCCATTCTTCCTTCAAAATCCCGTTGATTTGTATGGGACCAGTCTCTTTGTAGAACGATCAAAAATGACCAAAATGACCAAACAGTTTGCTGAAGTATACATCCGTCTTGTGATGAGCATTTGGACTTCGAACTTGAAAAACCTTACTTGTGTTCAGTTTTATTACTCTAGTATAGTTGAAACAATTAATGCAAATCGAAAAGCTTTCGTTTTTATACTGAAGTTGGTTCAGACTAATTCTGTAAACAGAAAATTCTCCTTTGGTTTAAAAGAATGATGCAAATTCCTTAATATGACTATTCCACATAGTGACTGAAAAAAATAGGAACAAATTCCTCCACAATTGATAAAATTGCTACATATCTCCAAGGTACCGGAAAATGAGCTCAGGTCATCAAGACTTGACATTGAAAAATAAAAGCATTTTTAACAACTGATGCCAAAAACGAGAGTTTTCGGTTTTATACAGAACTTGTACAGAATAAATCTGTAGAATAGAAAATTCTTCTTTGGGTTAAAAGAATAGCTCAATATCCTTAGTATGTCTATTCTACATCGACAGCGCGACTGAAAACAATAGAAATGGACTAACGAATTCCTCCGCGGCAGGTAAAATTTCTACATATCTTTATCGTACTGGAAAATGAGCGTAGGTCAACAAGCAGAATAGACATTGAAAAATCATAGCAATTTTAACAACTATTGTCAAATCCAGAGCTTTCATTTTTATACTGATGTTGTTGCAGAATAATTCTGTAGAACAGAAAATTCTCCTTTAGGTTAAAAGAATGGTGCAAATACCTTAGTATGTTTGTTCCACATTGCGACTAAAAAAACTAGGAATAGACTAACAAATTCCTCCAAGGTTGACAAAATTGATACATATTTCCATCGTACTGGAAAATGAGCTCATATCATAAAACCAGACATTGAAAAATAATAGAATTTTAAACTATTATGTTTAAGCATGAAATTGAGTAAATACAAATTTGAAATGTGTCAGAATTTTAAATTGTTCGCTGATTTTTTAAGAATTTCAGAATTTTTTTTTTTTTACAATTTTCACTTTAATTTATATATTTTAACAAGCCTTTGTGAATATAATTTATTTTAGGCTTATTAGCCATTTAAAGTGCAGAGCATTCAAAAAACTCTTAACAGGTTTACGTCTCTCAGTGAAATTGTACCGATCAAATTTTCGGTAAAGATTGGCGAGCATGATCCGGCACTCAAACCACGTTCGCATCCGCATGTAAGATGAGCATGTTCCTTTCCCCACCCCCCGCAATCTCGTGCCTTGGAAACCACTTCAAGAAATCCCATTCTTAACAATTACAGAAACCGAGAATAGACCCTCTCAGATATGAAAGCTTACGACAGCTTAATTTATTCGAGTTGATCATCGTTTGGGATTTATTAGACCTTTTCCTCCAATGGCTTAGCTCTAAGTCAGAACCTGCATATTAAACTCCTCCTATCTATACCCAGCAGACATGTTACGGGCGAGTTCGTTGAATTGTAGTTAAAGAATGCTGAGTAATGAGTAATGTTCGTTGATATTTGTATTAAATCTCTATCGGGATGGAAGGTCTTTCAGGACGGTGGAGTTAAATTGCTGACAACATGTTACAGAAGAGATGATGGTATAATAGGCTAGCAATTACTTGCCCATGATTTAGCATGTCATTATGGGGGAACATCTAGAGTAATAGACCATCATCTCAGTGTAACTGGATAAGAGGCTATTGGTGATATGTTAGATGGTGCGTGAGATAGATTGACCTCCGCCTCCACGCTCGATTAAAAATTAATCAAAGCTGCAGAGAGAAAGAGACATACATTAAGCCTATTTAGAGGCATTAATCATGAAAGGGAATTTTGGTATTTTAAATATTTCAATCAGCATTTTTTCCATTAAAACAAATAAATATAAAATCCACATTAAGCTTATGCTTAATGTGGATATAAATATTAAAAACAAATGCTATAATGCAATTTTAATGTTTTCTTAGTTTGATAATATAATCCATGAAATATGACAGCGGTAACTTAATATTTTTCTTCTCTCTGAATATAAAATTACGATAATATTTTATTATAAAATGTGATAAATGTGACGTATTTGTGAATATTTTTTCAAAACTATCCATTTTTCTAGAAAATTATAGAGAAAATATGTAAATAATTGTAGACACTGTACATTAAACAATTACTGATTTTTTTATTATTCGTAATATATTATATTACATTATCTTTAGTCTCTAAATCACTGTTTTTAACTAATAATTATGATTGATAAATCTTAGATTCGTAATTAAAATGGTTTAACTAAAGTATCCCACAAATTTTTAATGACATCTCACAATTCTCTTAATATCATTATGCAGTATAAGGTTTTTGAAAAAAATCTGATATTAACTTTTAATTATAATTGTTAACCTATTGTGTTGCTATGTTAAGTTGCAATTATTTATAATACAAATTTTAAATGATCCAGATATTTTTGAGGAAAATTATGAGGGCAGTTCTAAAAAATTATTTTGGACCAGAAGCAAAAGCTAAAATAAAGTAAGAATGAATAGATTTAGGAAGATTATAATTATCTAATAAACTTAATCTGGTATGATTATCTCTGTTCTAAGAAATATTTTCAAAAACAATCAAGTCATTGCATCACAAAAACGTTTATCAAATATTTAATCTGAAATTGCATAAACAAAAAAAAATGTTTTATCTCTTGGACAATTTCTACTTCTTCAAATAAATTTGTAATTAACACACAAAAGTGACATCCTATTTTAAATTACAATTTTAATAAATAAATGCAACTTAATGCACGTACGAAAATATCTATTCACATTAGAGTGAGAAGTTGATTAGTTCCCAAACTATATTAATTCATCCTTAAGAAACATTTTATGCAAATTCATGAATCTGCACACATTCAATCCGAAAATTAACCCGAAATTATATAACCAAAAACATTTTATCGCTCTAAAGGAGATAATTATGGAAGTTGGTTCTGTGATATAAATTGCGTATTTACATCACTAGATGATGGCTATCAAAATTTCCACCTTATGCCTGGGACACAGAATTTTTCTTAACACGCTCTGCCCTGATAAGCACTTGGCGATCTCAGCAATGGAGAAAAAGTGTTTACTCTTTTTAGTCGCCAGTGCGGCGCACAGTCATTAGCGACTCCTAATGACTGCGCCATGGCATCATTAAAAGAGCAGAATTCTCTGCTCGTCATCAAGGGCTTGTCGAGGTAGTTAGGATATATTGTGCTTTCCACAGCACCCGCTCTTCAAAAGTTGGCGATATGGCCAGCGGTCGATGGGACATCGCCAGCCAGATTTTATTACCAGAGATAAAACTTTAAAAATAAAATAAGTGGTGAGAGTGGAAGGAAAATTTTTAGAGTGGTTTTCCACACCTGCACGGAATCTTTTCGTGGAAACTATTAACTAAGTGCGTGGAAGGGGATGTGCAAGTATGCGTGTAGGTGTGGGTGGATGCAGTTTTAATTTTATCTCAGAGTGTTTTTATTTTAGATGAGTCTTGAATTAGGGTTTTTTTATTAACTACGCCATAAAGAAAAATTTGCACAGAAAAGTAATGAAAATGGCATAATTATGTTATAAATTGAAAAAAAAATTTTTTTTTCTTATAATGCTTTTATATATGGAAGAGAATGTTAATGCAATTTTAAATAGCAAAAAAAAATTTGATATTAAAATTTTAATTTCAATCTTTTCAGTGTTATAACTTGAATATTAACACATTCACTGTTAATGTTCAATGCATCCAAAGATAAAATATATATTGGAATATATTGTATTAATGAATTACATTAATATTTTTAACTGCGTTGAAGCAATATTTTTAATGTTTCGAAAAGAAATTCAAATTTTAATTATACGTGTGGAAAGTATTATATTTTAAGAAAATCTATGCCATTGAAGGAAAAAAAAAAAAAAAATGCTTATTTTTTAACTTAGTGAGAGTGATTTTGAAATAAAGTTTATGTATTCGATTAAAAACAATTATTTTATCAAGAAATTTGATCCAAATTAAAATAAGTAATGTATACTATATTCGGTATTATACATAGTATAGTAGAAAATTTAATTAATGAATTTATTTTGCTGGAATACATATTCAATTTTAACAGAATTTAGAATTTTGTTTGTCACTTAAATCAAAAATTTGAAATGAAAATTATACCAAACAAATAAATTTCTGAATAATATATGTATATATATAGTTAGATACAAATGAGCAGTTCACTCCAAATTCGGAGGTATTCAGAATTATCGCGCCTACGACGAATATAAGCACCTGGTTTGCTGTAGAAATTAAATAACAGCGTTTCTAGTCGACTCGTAGCAGAACTCTCCCTCTTTCCCCAAAAATAAAAACTCCTCATAAGTCAACCCGTCAAAAGGGGGGTCAGCTACTCTCATTTCTCTTTTGAGTAGACATTTCTCAACTCGTGTATATAAGCAATCACGATGAACAAGTCATAGTATATCCAATTCAATCTCTACAGGTTTCGACCTGTGAGGATCATACAGACATTCGCTAATATCCTCATTATACATGATATCGAATATGTTCTATCAAATTTGATTGACAAATTGTTCTCGTTAGTACAAATACTAATTGTATTGAATATAACTACCCACAATACTGCTTGTCAGCTGTCAAATCTCTTCTCGCGAGAAAAAAATGATACAATATATGTATATATATATATATATATATTATTTCCCCAAGGTGTGCAAAAATGACCATTGAGCAACGTGTATAGCTTGTAATCGTAAACCGATATATATATGAGTGTGTGTGGGTTTATATATATTATATGTATATGGAATGCATCATTCAATATATGCACTCCGCTGTCTCAATAAATCTAGTCTTTTTCCCACCCGTGTATTACAATCTTCTTTTTCTAGTTATTATATTTCTTGAAATGAATAAATACGGTTTTGCATGAGTGCATGAAACATATTGCGTAATAATACACAATTGAAAACATTGAATTATTTCTCATTAACAAACAATATTTTTACAAAAGTACTTCTTAAACGCTTACATTTTAAATCGAAATCGGGCTATTTTAAAGTATTTACAGCAAACATTTTCAGACTTGATTATAAATTACAAAAGCGTATTTTTTGATATTACATTGTTACACATTCTAGCGTAATGGTTAGTTGAGCCATTAAATTTTATACGCATTCTTTTTGTTTCGGCCATGTCTCGGAGCTTATGAATTTTGGAATAAAATGAGGACATACGAGGAATACTTATAACTTTAGGACATCCGAATCATAAAAAATTTGGGAAGACTTGGAGTAAATAAAGAGTAATTTGCCGGAAACTTTATTCGCATAGCGGTTTATTTTAAAGCAAAGTATACGGTATAGAGATCGTACTGATGTATTTGCGGTATCAAAGAAAGTAAATATTATAATAGAGTCATTGTTGGTCAGACGTATATTCTAAGAAAATGTCATAATAATAAAGCTGTTTGTAGCAAAATGTTGTTTGTTTAAGTTTAGCAATTATAATTAGTCATAATGAAAATAAAAATTGAATATTTAGAAAATATGTTCATAATAAATAAATATATGTGCATAAATGTATAATAAATATGAAAATAAGTCATACTTTTTCTTTTATTTTATGTCTCTTTTGTAAACTGTGACTAAGGTAAAAAAAATCATTATCACTAACTAAACTAACATTATAACTAACTAACCTAACATTATAACTAACTAACTCTAAGAGAACTTATAAGAAAAAAATATTTTTTGAATAGTCACATAGTCAATTGTTTTTTTTGTTGAATATCGTTGGGCTTTGTTTTAATAAGACATCTCAGTCATAAAACAATCTAAAAATAATAAATCTCATTTTTTTTCCCCCATCTAATATATGTATAGTCATATAATGTAATTTATAACAACATAATTTACAGAGATACAATTTTCAGTGATATAATATTTAAATCTCCATTAGCAGCATAATGTTGCATTGTTATCCGAGCAGACTTGTACGGGGTAATTGTCCAAATTTGAGCAGAACATGAGAGGAACCTGTAAACCCTCTACCAAGAAGCTTGACTTTTAATGCGCGTCTCTTTACAGATGTTGTACCAATAGCCATCGAATGTCCTCGTGTCTTCTTTTGTAATAATTAGCCGACGATATTAAATTAAAATTAAAATTTTTTTGCACTTTAGCTTCGCTCGTAACAAATGGAACACAAAAAAAGATTCCACATTCTTTTTCAGAGAAAAATTTGTCTGCTGAAAGAAATCTTGAAACATTAACCTTTCTTTAAAAACCAATTTTTTTATTCATCTCTAATCATTGAATTCGTTTAAAACGCCAGACATTTAATTTACTTAGTATATATTTTTACTGACCTTTGATTGTCTGATATTTTTTTTTTAATTTAAATTCTCTAATTTTAAGGAATTGTTGAAGAAAGTTTCACATTATATAATAATGGATTTAAAATGTGTGTGCAAAAAAATTATTATATAAATTCCACTTAATCATTTTCAGTAAAATATATATTTTTAGAAATGTATTGAAAAAAAAAATTTGTGTAAAAGAAATATATATTTTTTTTAAATTTTAGTTAAAATTAATGTTAATCTTCAGTTAATCTATAAATATTTTATTTATTTTCAATTAATGTGGATAAACTTTAAAAAAATATTACGTATAAAAATATTTATTTCAATAATTAGGATGGATGAGCAGTTATTTGTCACTAAACAATTATACATTCTAATTACTACTACTACACCACACCACACCACATCACTGTGCCTAGAGCTGATTTGCCCTATAGAGTTTGGGGATGATGTGGATGAGAAGTTCAAATATGCTGTGTGATCCAACTATTCTCTACAGTGATGAGCCCAGAACCTACAGATATATGAATCAAAATCATATGAACTAGATCCAGATAAGAAAAACAGAACCATATGAACCAGAACCAAATGGATTCCGAACCACTTTACAAGTATACATGTCACCGTCGATGCTGGAATCGAAAACTTATGGCACCGAACGCCAGAGAGCTAGACAAATCGACACCAACTACTGATATGTAGCTGATTCATCCATGCCTAATGTAAACTACGAAGGGCTACATTCAAACTCAAATTAAATGCTCTATACTCAAATTAAGTCATAAATATTTATTGCCAAAGGTTTCATCTGAGAGTCATTCGTTTTGCATGTACCGGATTTTGAACTAAGCAGCCTTTATTTGTAATGCTCAATGTATATTAAATCAATTTTTAAAAGTTATTAAATGTTAATTTCGTTGTCTTGTTAATCCTCATCTATCTTGATAAAAATAATTACAGATTTTACTACTGTAAAAAATGTTAGAAATAAAAATAGTTATAAATATATCTTAAATATTGCATGAACGTAAAAGGATTTCTTCTTTATTTATTCGTACTTGAACAAAATATGTATTTCAGGCGCGGCAGGTACTATCGTATCCGATGACACAAATAGCACTTGAAAAATAAAAGGACGAAATAGAGGAATATGGCCTATTTGATTCCAAAAGAACTGCAAATGGAAATGCATCTCTAAAATGTATGAAACTTCCACTCTCTTCCGAAAGATCTGTTTTTCCCTAACTTCCGCGGTCGACTCAATCCCCCTGCAAAGCAGCTGCACAAATTGTCGGAAGTAAATCTCTACAGTACATTTTTCTGCTAAGATCATGTATTGCAAAATATAAGCACAGTGACTGAGTTAGTTTCCTATTTCCAAGGAGCAGAAAAACTGAAATCTATTACGAACGCGTTTTCTCCATTTCGCGTTTTCTTATCGAAACAATAAAGGGTCTGTGAAGAAAGAATGCTTCTTTTTATTTTTATTTTGTGCGTATGCGCATGTCACCAGTCGGGAAAGGCCATTTTTTTTCCAGGCTACACATATCTCGTTTTGTTTTCACCGGAGCGGATTTATTCGACATCAAAATGAAATTCCCTTATTTATCACAAGTCGAATGGCAACAAACTTCGGAGAAAGGATTTCGATTCGAATGCCTTTTCACGCTTTTTACAGCGGAAAATGATGTAACTGACCTTTGTTACCTGCATGGCCTCTGCCTTACAGGGATTTATACCAAAAAAAAAAGGAATGATTCTAGGTTTTTATGGTATTTTCTTCGGAAGGAAAAAAAAAATATTTTTTGCCGCACCCACAAATATACTGTAAGCAAAAAAAAAAAAAAATCGCCTAGTTTTTTGTCTTTTTGAATGAGCTTTATTTTCTTCTAAGTTACTACTTTTTCTGAAGTAAAACTCAAAATATATGACATTTATAACAATCCTTTGAAGAAATAAAAAGACAAAGATTTTATGCATAATAATGTTTATAAACCTTGCATATTATCTGGTTGTGTTTCATGTAGTTTATTTTTGTATACTTTAAAAAAAAAGTAATAAAAACTGGAAAGTTGTATTTTTTTTTTTTAAAATTATAAGTCCCTGAATATAATATACTAATAAAAAATAAAAATAAATATATATTCAGATATTGCTCAAATATCGTATTGAAATGTATTTATATTAAGCTAGTGGCTCCCAAATTTATTACCACCCACGTTTTCCAAAAAAAAAAAAAAAACATATTAACTCAGTGTTTTGGAAATCTACATCTTTCTTTAACTGAACTAATAGAAAGATGTAGTAAAAAAAAAAGCACGTTTTTTTTTTTTTTGCATATCTATGAATCTACTAACATCTTACAACATAGTAAATAAAGGTAATTAAACTTTAAAACTTGAATGTACAAAAATTATTAAAATAATTTATAGTAATATCACTCACATAAAATAAAGATAATGAAGGAAAATATGAAAATAAAAACTACCATAAATTAAAAGATCCTAGTGAGACGGATGAACCTGGTGCATTTCTACCCATGAATAAATCTTCGGTTATATTTTTGGTGAGCACTATCACCACAATATTCGCTATTTATAGTTGGTTTCTTTCTTTTTAACAAATATGTGACAACACTAAATCTATGCTCCATAAATGTGATGAAGTGATACATTTTTCTGTATTTTCTTTCATGTTTGCCCCGATCATTTATTCTTATTAAACGCCCCGCAAATGCATCCGAGGCTTTTACGATGCACACACGAACACATCCTGGAGTGGTAGCTGCATGGGTTCAATTTTACTTCTCAGTCCAATTGAAGACTTTTCCGTGCTACTGATTAATGCATCTATTCCTGAGTAGATATTATTTGTTGAACATCGGTGGTCTTCATGTTTCACTGATGTATACCAAGAAAAAAAAGCGTGAATCGCCAACGAGTTTTCATGCTGCTAAAAAACAAGGGCACTCAGCGATTTGAACCTGAAATCGTCCTACTTGATAGCAGCGACCGTAACGAGCGACGAATCACGTAAACTGCGACTGTTTTCGTTAATGAAACCTCGAAAAATTTCAAGCGTGTGTTTTAAAAAACCACTACAGCCAAAGATTAAAAATGAAACAAAATTAACTTTGAAAAAAACAAATTAACTTTTTTTTTTTTTTAAAAGTCATGAATGTCATTGTTGAATGTCATTTGAAAAATAAGAAGTCATAATTTTATGGTATATTGGTTTTATGGTATAAGTTTGTAGTTTAAATTTTTGTTTCTCTCACTTATGTTAAATTTAACCATATACTTAGATTTCAAGACTTACCAAGAAAAGAAACATATGAATGGTACGAGTAATACTCGAATCTCTCGATAGACAACCGTAAAAAGAATCCGGACAGAACTCAACCATTCCTTAGACAGAACCGTAAAAAGAACTGAAGAGGTGGTTATCTACATTACAAAGTAAATCCCCCAATAGTTTTCTTAACCATAAAAGCAGAATGTGTTAAGTGAGCGGTTATCAAGGACACATTAGAAGATGAAATATGTTAAACTAACCATAAAAACACAGCTTTTGATGTTAGAGGTAGTTTAAGAAGTAAATTTAAATGTTGAATGCATAAGAATTTAGAAATAACAATTGAAATAAAGAAAAATTAACTATTTTAAAAGTTAATGGAGTTAAAATTTATATTTTTATAATTTGTTCAAGTATTTTTTAAGTGATTTGGAAGTTGAATCCAAGTTTAATATAAAAAATCTTTTACAAAATTATAAAATTATTATATTAACTAAGAACTTGTCAATATAAAATTAATTTTATAATTGATACCTTTTTCAGACACGTACTGCTGAATTCAATATAATAATATACAGAAAACATTTTTTTTTTTTCTATCGTCAGAGAAAGGTTTAAAATTATATCTAAAAATAAAAACATAATTTCAAGATTATAACTGTGAAATAAAAAAAGAATTACATATACGATATTTGTGTAAAATATTGTAATATAAGTATTCATAATAATTGTTATTGTTTGACAATTAATCATTTTATTTCACACAAAAGTAATATCAGAAATAATAAAAAAAAAAAAAGAAGAAATTTTGCAGAATACGGAAATGAATTAGAATACGAAAATAACATTTGTATATCTCTATATAATTAAATGAATTTTAACTCTCCGTATTTTTATTAAAAATCGGTAAATTTTAATAATTTACAATGCTGAACATTCAGATATTTCACGAATTTCTAATAAACAATTTTTTCGAAAGTTTGTAAACATAGTCAACACTCAAACCACATTTTTATATATGTTTAATTTCATCTTTTACTGATATTTAATTGTTAGTTTTTAAAAAGATATGATAAACAGTAAAATTCTTCAAGAATTTCCTCTTTTCTCCAATTCATTGATAGAATTGTACAACACAATTTCTTATATTTTTTAAAAACATTAGGTTTGTTATCTTTTATTTGCTCTTTCACAAACAAAAATTAAATCATATAAAAATAATATTGTAAAGTGAAAAATAGATGTAACAGCAGATAAATATAACTGAAATGTATTTATAAGCGTAATAAATTTAATAAAAGATGTTTGCATATCATCTTACGTGACTCAATTGAAAATCTGCCAAGCTAGATCAAATGACAAAGAACTCTAGTCCCAACGGTACCCTGGCATTACAATAAGCAGGATAACAAGATACTCAAATGCGATTATAACCATGTCTCACATTCGACATTTGAAAAGTAAGCATAGTGACAGTTAAATCACAGTAAATTTTTTTCATATGGCATTTGAATATGAAGTATTTTCTTCTTAAAGATTGTCCCTTTATGCATGAAAGTAGCAAAAGGGTATTGCCATGAGAAAATTGTCAAATGTTATTTAAATTTATCAATTATTAAAAGTTAATTGAGATATCTGAATATCGAAATATAATAGAGAAACTGCTTCCTAAAATTCAATTCCAACATTAAAATTTAAAATTAAAATTAATTAAATTAATAATTATATTTATAAATATAATTTAAGTTGACATTAATTATAATTATTAAATTTGAACATAACAGAGACAATTAGAAAAAAATTAAATCATTGTATTCATAGTACACATAAACTTTGTTTCAATTCAATCTCAAAAATTTATGCCATTTTCTTTAAATTTCTGTGCAAATTTTTCCTTTTCGGCGTGGGTAAAAAAAACCTAATTGAAGACACATCCAAAATAAAAACTGAGATAAAATTAAAACTGCATCCACCCACACCTACATGCATACTTTGCACATCCCCTTCCACGCACTTAGTTAATAGGTTCCACGAAAAGATTCCGTGCAGGTGTGGAAAACCACTCTAAATTTTTTTCTTCTTCTTCCACTCTCAGCACTTATTTTATTTTTTAAAGTTTTTATCTCTGGTAATAAAAATGTAGCTGGCGATGTCCTATCGATCGCTGGCCATATCGTCCACTTTTCAAGAGCGGGTGCAGTGGAAAGCACACTATATCCTAACTACCTCGACAAGCCCTGATGACGAGCCGAGAATTCTGCTCTTTTAATGATGCCATGGCGCAGTCATTAGGGAGTCGCTAATGACTCTGCGCCGCACTGGCGACTAAAAGAGTAAACACTTTTTCTCCATTGCTGAGATCGCCAAGTGCTTATCAGGGCAGCGCGTGTTAAGAAAAAAATTCTGTGTCCCAGGCATAAGGTGGAAATTTTGATAGCCATCATCTAGTGATGTAAATAAGCAATTTATATCACAGAACCAACTTCCATAATTATCTCCATTAGAGCGATAAAATGTTTTTGGTTATATAATTTCGGGTTAATTTTCGGATTGAATGTGTGCAGATTCGTGAATTTGCATAAAATGTTTCTTAAGGATGAATTAATATAGTTTGAGAACCAATGAACTTCTCACTTAATGGGAATAGATATTTAGTATGTGCGTCATGCTGCTTTTATTTATTAAAATTGTAATTTAGAATAATAATAATAATTATAAATTTATTTGAAAAAGTAAAAGTTGTACAAGTGATAAAACTGGTTTTTTATTTATGCAATTTCAGATAACGTATTTGTTAAAAGGCTTACTGATGCAATGACTTGATGGTTTTCAAAATAATTCTCAGGACTTGGATAATCGTAACTGATGAAATTTAAATCTAGATAATCTAGATAATCTTGACTTTCAATTTTTAGCTTGTTCTTCTGGTCTGCCTTTTAAAAATACACTAATAACTTCCTCTCAAATATCTCTGGATCATTTAAAATTTTACTGTAAATCCTTGTAACATAACATAGCAACACAATAAGTTAAATATAATAATAATCAGAATAATTAATATGAGAATTTTTGTTAAACTTATATACTGCAGAGGGGCATTAAGATAGAATATTAAGATATCAGTAATAAATTCGTGTGATTTTTTTATGTTAATCGTTTAAATTACAAATCAAAATTGATCAATAATAGTTATTACATAAAAAAAAAAACGGTGTATTGTAGCTTAAAGATAATATTTATATAATAAGTCGTGAATAATAAGAAATTTTTCATTGAATGTACAGTGAACATAAATTTAATTTTTTCATTAAATTTCTGGAAAAAGATAAGAGAAAGGAAATATCTGAAAAAAAATATGCATAAATACATCACATTTTACAATAAATATTACCTTAATTTTATATTGAGAAAAGAAAAATGTAAGATATCGTGGTCATATTTCATAGATTATTTTATCAGACTAAGAAAACAATAAAAAAAATCCCATTATAGCTTTTGTTTTCAATATATATATTTGCACCGGCTTAATGTGTATTTTTATATTTATTTATTTTATTAAAAAAAATGCTGATTGAAATATTTAAAGTCCCAAAATTCCCTTTCATGATTAATGCCCTTAAATAGGCTTAATGTATGTATATTTCTCTGTGCAGCTTTGATTAATTTTTAATCGAGCGTGCTAGCCTGGAGGTCAATCTATCTCACGCACCATCTAACATATCACCAATAGCCTCTTATCCAGGTACACTGAGATGAGTGTCTATTACTCTGGATGTTCCCCATAATGGCATGCTAAATCTTTGGCAAGTAATTGCTAGCCTATCATACCATCATCTTTTCTGTGACAAGTTGTCATCAATTTAACTCCACCGTCCAGAGAGACCTTCCATCCTGATAGAGATTTAATACAAATATCAACGAACATTACTCATTACTCAGCGTTCTTCAACACAATTCAACGAACTCGCCTGCAACATGTCTGCTGGGTATAGATAGGAGAGAGTTTAATATATGCTGAATAGCCATTACTGAATAGCCATTTTACCAGAAGAGGAATTTGTTAGTCTATTCCTATTTGTTTCAGACATGATGCGGAATAAATATACAAAGGCATCTGCATTATTCTTTTAACCCAAAGGAGAATTTTCGGTTCTACAGAATTAATCTGCCCAACTTCATTACAAAAACGAAAGCTTTGAATTTGTCATCAGTTGTGTCAACCATACGGGAAAAATAAAATATAAACACACGTAGGGTTTGAAAGTTCAAAGTTAACATGTTCGTCACTAGACGGATGTCTTCTTCAACAAAACGTTTGGTCATTTACAAAGTGACCAGTCCAAAAACAAATCAATGGGATTTGAAGGAAAAACGGAAAAAAAAAATTGTGAAAAGAGGGCAGTAATATTTTCCAATTAACTAGAAAATTATTTTATTATATTGAATGAATATAGAATCTTTTAAAATCAATTTTATTGCGTTGATGCTATTCATATCTTTTTCTACCTTAACTTATATCACAATTTAGCATAGTAGATGCGTAAATTTATTTGAATTTATAGCCATAATAGGCAACAATTTAATACTATTGATCATAAATAATTTTTACTAATTTTGAAATAATTCTTTTTATATTTCATGGTTTTTTTATTTTAACACATCTGATATCAGTTTGGTTTGATCTGATATCAGTTTGGTTCATACTCTTCAATAGTATACTATTGAAGAGTATGAAAAATATACTAGCCTACAACGAATATCAAAGCGAATACTTCAGTATTTTAAATGCTAAGTAAATGTAAATTCGATATTTCTAAGTATTTATCGCTTTCAATTTATCCATAAATACATTTATTTTGATATTTTATATTTTTTAACGAATTTATATATACGCTAATTATTATTTTTTATAATGTATCAATATTTTACTTCTTCTTTTTTTTTCTGTGAGGTAAAATTTATCTGCATGCAATTCAATATTTTTGTTTCATAAATATATGTATATTACTTCAAAAATGTAGAAAAATACTCTAGTACAAAACTCTATTTTAAATAAAGGTGGCTTCAATATTACGACCCTACAGAGTAGGTCAGCGCTTTCTATTTTATTACTACTCTATGTTTTGATTCAAGCTCGGTTGTGGGCGTATTTTTATTTCGGTTGTGTGTTTGTCTGTATGATAAAATTGTATTTATACTTAAATACATTTTTTCATGATTTCATATTTATTCATATGCTTGCGAAATATTTATATGCTTCGTTTGCTTAATTTTCATGAAGGCAAAAAAATTTTCAAATACATTTTATAAAATTTAAGTACCTTTACGTTGTGGTTTGGGGAAAATTCTGTGAAAAAAATTTCTAACAAAGCTTTGTAAAATAGGTATAGTGGCAGTTAAATAAGAAAACCGTAAAATCTGAATATCTTATAACAGTTATTCTATTGGCTTTAAATGTATTGTTTACTAAAATTGCTTCAAAATTCAACTGCATTCACTAGAAGAAAATATTTTATTTATAACATAATTTGTTTATTGTATATTTTCTTTAATAAATTAATTCTTCCATAATGAAATGTTTTTTTAAATAACTTACTGTATTCCTTTTGCCTCTTGATAAAATGTAATTCCTTCCAAAATCACAAATATATGTCTATCTTCATACGTCAAATTTAATGTAACAGTTACTCCATTATTAATAAAATTTCAGATATCGAAGATACTCAATTCAGTAACACATTATTTCAATTATGAGAATCTTCACTGCAAACCTACTCCGCATTTACTTGTCGTATTATGTTTGTGCTTCCATTAAGTTTCCAAAATTTCAATTGTCAAATATCATACGTCGCTATAATTGTCTCTATTATCTTGGAATTTAATAATTATAATTAATGTCAACTTAAATTATATTTATAAAAATAATTATTAATTTAATTAATTTTAATTTTAATTTAATTTTTATTTTTATTAATGGAAATGAATGTAAGGAAATACACTATCTGGAAGAAAGTGACGAGACACCCCTCGAAAAGTAGAAAAATCGACAATACAGCTGACACATGCGCAATAATAGGTATCACGTGTCAGCCATATCCTATAAATACTCTGTGGAGTCGACTAGAGTTGTTTTTTGTCAAGATGCCACCACGGGAAGAGTTGTCGAAAGTCAGAAGAGTTGGAGAAAGGTGTGTTGGTTGGATTGCATCTTGCCAAGGTGTCAATTAGAGATATCCCGTCTCCGTAACTGCTCAAAATCAACTGTAGCACGCGTTGTGTGTCGCTACAAAACTGAGGGACACTGTCAGAACAAACAATGAAGTGGACGACCTACAGTTCTCACCAGCAGGGACCGGCGGGTGCACGGCAGGGCGATTCGAAGTAACCGTCAAACATCCATGGATAACATCGCTAATGAGTTTAGACAAGCCACAGGTGGGGCCGTTTCGAAAAAGACTCTTCGTATCGAAGCCCATAAGTTAGTTTACACTGGACGTTCGGCGGCGCATAAGCCTTTTTATTACGAAAACCAACAAGAAAGTAATTCCATTTTTTTCATATAAATCTCTGTAGGGCCATGCAGGCATTTTTCATTTTTCGCTGTAAAAGCGTGAAAAGGCATTCCGAATCAAAGTCCTTTCTCCGAATTAGCTGCCATTCGACTTGTGATAAATAAGGGAATTTAATTTTGAAGTCGAATAAATCCGCTCTGGTGTAAACAAAACGAAATATTCCGGGAGAAATGTGTATACCGGAAAAAAATGGCCTTTCCTGGCTGGTGACATGCACATACGCACAAAATAAAAATAAAAAGAAGCATTCTTTCTTCACAGACCCTTTATTGTTTCGATAAGAAAACGCGAAATGGAGAAACGTTCGTAATAGGATTTCAGTTCCTGCTTCTCGGAAATAGGAAACTAACACTTGACTGAAAGCTTCTATTTTTGCAATACATGATCTTAGCAGAAAAATGTGCAGTAGAGATTTACTCGACAATTGGTGCAGCTGCTTTGCAGGGATTGAGTCGACAGCGGAAGTTAGGAAAACAGACCTTTCGGAAGAAAGTGGGAAGTTTCATACATTTTGAAGATGCATTTCCATTTGCAGGTTCTTTCTGAATCAAATCGGCTCTATTTCACTATTTCGTCCTTTTGATTTTTCAAGGGCTATTTGTGTCATTGGATACGATAGTACCGGGCTGCAGGTATATGTTTTCATGTAGGCGTAAATAAAAAAGGAATACTTTTATGTACATGTAACATTTAAGTTATATTTTTACCTATCTTATTTATATCACTTTACTACAAAATTGCATCGACATTCTTTTTTTTTTTTTTTTACAACAATTTTTACAACAATTGTTGAAAAAAAAGCTTTTCAGTTCTTTTCTTTTTTTTTTTTTTCAATTTAAAGCATAATTATGCCATTCTTTGAAAAATTCCCTTTACGTCGTAGGTAATAAAAAACCCTAATTCAAAACTCATCTAAAATAAAAACACCCTGAGATAAAATTAAAACTGCATCCCACCCACACCTACATGCATACTTGCACATCCCCTTCCACGCACTTAGTTAATAGTTTCCACGAAAGATTCCGTGCAGGTGCGGAAAACACTCTAAAATTTTTTTCGATCTTCTTCGACTCTCACCACTTATTTTATTTTTAAAGTTTTATCTCTGGTAATAAAAATGTGGCTGGCGATGTCCTATCGACCGCTGGCCATATCGCCAACTTTTGAAGAGCGGGTGCAGTGGAAAGCACAATAGATCCTAACTACCTCGACAAGCCCTGATGACGAGACGAGAATTCTGCACTTTTTAATGATGCCGTGGTGTAGTCATTAGGGAGTCGCTAATGACTCTGCGGCGCACTTGCGACTAAAGAGTAAACACTTTTTTCTCCATTGCTGAGATCGCCAAGTGCTTATCAGGGCAGCGCGTGTTTTAGAAAAAATGCTGTGTCCCAGGCATAAGGTGGAAATTTTGATATCCATCATCTAGCGATGCAAATAAGCAATTTATATCGCAGAACCAACTTCCATAATTATCTCCATTAGAGCGATAAAATGTTTTTGGTTATATGATTTCGTGTTAATTTTCGGATAGAATGTGCGCAGATTCATGAATTTGCATAAAATGTTTTAAGGATGAATTAATATAGTTTTAGGAACTAATGAACTTCTCACTTAATGGGAATATATATTTTCGTACGCGCATTTTGTCGCTTTTATTTATAAATTATAATTTAAAATATATTATCACTTTTGGATATAAATTATAAATTTATTTGAAGAAATAAAAGTTGTACGAGAGTTAAAAACATTTTTATTTTTTTATTTATGCAATTTCGGATTAAGTACTTGGTAAATTGTTTACTGATGCAATACTGATTACTGATTGTTTTCTCATGATTAATTGATTTAAAAAAATTTTCTTAGAACAGAAATAATCATACCTGTTGAAGTTTCATTAGATAATCGTGATTATGATCTTGATACATATATAGATTCATATCTTCCAATTATAGTTTGTGTTTATGGCAGGAAAAACTTTAGAAATGTCCTCATAAATTCATCTCTAAAATCTCTGAGTTATTTTAATTTATTATAAATCATTGCAAGTTATCATAACAACAGTTATAATTAAGAATTAATATCAGAATTTTTAAAAAACCTATACTGCATATGAATTCATTAATGAATATATTTTAGGTTTTAATTCTTTTAGAAAAATCATTAATAGATAAAACAGTGTGTTAAAAAGATATAAGATATAAGAAATGTAGCACTCATTTAAAGTGCCTAAGTTTTCTCAATAAATTGATAGAAAAATGGAAAGTTCTGAAATAAACATGATCAAATTTATCACACTTTACATAAAAATACTAACTTAAATTATATAAGATATCGTGGTATCATTTGAATATAAAACATTAAAATTCCATTATAGATTTTGTTTTTAATATATATATTTGCATCAGTTTAATGTAAATTTTTATATTTATTTGTTTTATTGAAAAAAAGGATTATTGAAGAATTTAATATCCCAAAACTCAATTTCATGATTAATGCCTCTAAATAGGCTTAAATATATGTCTCTTTCTCTCTACTCCTTTAATTAATTTTTAATAGAGGGTGCAGGCCTTGAGGTCAATCTATCTCATGCACCATCTAACATATCACCAATAGCCTTTTATCCAGGTACACTGAGATGAGTGTCTATTACTCGGATGTTCCCCCATAATAACATGCTAAATCATAGACAAGTAATTGCTAGCCTATTATACCATCATCTCTTCTGTAACAAGTTGTCAGCAATTTAACTCCACCGTCCTGAGACCTTCCATCCTGATAGAGATTTAATACAAATATCAACGAACATTACTCATTACTCAGTGTTCTTCAACTACAATTCGAGAACTTGTCTGTAACATGTCTGCTGGGTATAGATAGGAGGGAGTTTAATATTCAGGTTCTGACTTAGCGTAAAGCCATTGAGGAAAAGGTCTAATAAATCCCAAACGATGAACCACTCGAATAAATTACGCTGTCGTAAGCTTTCATATCTGAGAGGGTCTATTCTCGGTTTCCTGTAATTGTTAAGAATGGGATTTCTTGAAGTGGTTTTCAGGCACGAGATTGGGGGAGGTGGAGGAAAGAAAACACGCTCCTCATACATCCGGATGCGAACGCGGTTTGAATGCCGGATCATGCTCGCTGATCTTTACTGAAAATTTGGTCTGTACAATTTCACTGAGAGGGAGAGAGCGTAAACAGAAACTGTTTAGAGTGTTTTGAATGCTCTGCATTATAAATGGCTAATAAGCGTAAAGAAAATTACATTCTCGAAGGTTAGTTAAAATATCCAACTAAGGTAAAAGTTATTAAAAAAAAAAATAAATTAAACATATGAAAATGATTTTCATGAAAAATCAGAGAATAAGATAGAATTCTGATACACTTTAAATGTGTTTACCCAATTTCGTGGGTAAATATAATGATTTAAAATGCTATTATTTTTCAACGTTATGATTTGAGCTCATTTTTCATCAACAGTTTTATCAGTGTAGGGATACGATATGGAATAAACACACTTAGCAATTTGCACCATTCTTTTAGCCCAAAAAGCAGAATTTTTTGTTCTACAGAATTATTCTGCTCGACTTCAGAACAAAAAAAAAAAAAGTAAGCTCTCGATTTGACATTAGTTGTTTAAATTGCCATTATTTTTCAATGTCTTTTTGACTTGAGTTCATTTTCCTGTACGATGGAGATATGTAGCAATTTTACCAACAGTGGTTTGCAGCAACATATTTTTGCAGTTGTGGAATAAACACACTAAGGAAATTGCACCATTCTTTCAACTCAAAGGAGAATTTTCTGTTCTACAGATTTACTCTGCACAAGTTCAGCATAAAAACGAAAGCTCTCGATTTAGCATCAGTTGTTAAAATTGCTATTCTTTTTTCCTGCAAAATGATTTTCATGAAAAATCAGAGAACAAGTTATAATTCTGGCACATCGTAAATGTGTATTTACAGAATTTCATGAGTAAACATAATAATTTAAATTGCTATTATTTTTCAATGTCAAATCTTTATGACCTGAACTCATTTTCCACTAAGATGGAGATATGCAGCAATTTTACCAACCGTGGATAAATTTGTTAGTCTAATCCTATTTGTTTCAGTCACGATGTGAAATAAACATACTAAGGAATTTGCACCATTATTTTAGCCCAAAGAAGAATTTTCTGTTCTACAGAATTATTCTACCTAACTTCAGTATAAAAACGAAAGCTTTCGATTTGGCAACAGTTGTTTCAACCATACTGGAGTAATAAAATTGAACACAAGTAGGGTTTTCCATTTCGAATTCAAAATGCTGGTCACAAGACGGATGTATATTTCAGCAAACTGTTTGGTCATTTTGGTCATTCTACAAAGCGACCAGTTCTAAACAAATCAATGGGATTTGAAGGAAAAAAGGGTAAAAATTGTGAAAATAGAACAGTAATATTTTACAGATATCTAGAAAATTATTTTATTATATTGAATGAATATAGAATCTTTTAAAATCAATTTTATTGCTTTAATGCTATTCATATCTTTTTTTCTAACTTAGTTTATATCATAATTTAGCATGTTAGACAAATAATTTTTATTTGGATTTATAGTTATAATATTCAGCAATATAATATTATTGATCAGAAATCTTTTTAACCGATTTTGAATTAATTCCAGATAGGCATTTTCGGATTTGGTATTTTAACATATGTGATATCAATCTGGTAATTTTTTTTTTGGCAAGTTTCTACACTATTGGAGAGCAGGAGAAAAATATAATATTCTACCATACAACGAATTTCAAAACAAATGATTCAGTATTTGAAATGCTAAATTAATGTAAATTTGATATTTCTAAATATTTATCGCTTTCAATTGATCCATAAATAAAATTATTTTGATATTTTACAGGATTAAAGGATTTCAAAGGATTTATTTATACGTTAATTATTATTAAATATAATTTTTTTAATATATAACTATTTAACTGTTTCTTTACTTTATGAGATATAATTTATATAAATATTTTTGTTTAATAAATATATGTATATTAATTAAAAATATATAAAAATACCATAATACCAAATCCAAGTTTAAAAAAAGATGTCTTCACCATTGTCTTCCCACCGAATAGGGCAACTCTCACTATTTAATTACTACTTTTTTTTTTAGTCAAGTTCTCTTATTTTAATTCTTTGTGTATCAAGCCAAAATGTGTTAAAATTTAAATAAATCTTTTAATAATTTCATGAAATATTTATATGCATCTTTTACTTAATAAATTGTATTATAATACAAATAATATAAATATTAATATATAAATAATATAATATAATAATATTGTGTAATATAAATTGTTAAATTGCATTATTTACTTATAAATTGTAGTACCTTTCTCTATAGTGTTTCGTAGTGAATGCTCTGAAATAATTTGTATAACAAGAGCTTTTTTAAACTACGTATATTCGTAATTAAATAAGAATATCGTAAATGGTTTGAATAAACTTATAATAGTTCTTCCATTGGCTTTAAATGTAATGTTTATTAAAATTGTTTAAATATTCAAGTGCATTCATTAGATGAAAACATTTTATTTATAGCAGTATTTTTTGCGTATATTTTCTTCTGTAAAATTTAGAACGATTTTATTTTCTAAATAACACTTTATTCCTTGACTCTTGATAAAATGCAATTCCTTCAAAAATCACAAATATGTGTCTGTCTTCATACTTCAAATTTACCTTTTAATTCATAACATTTCCTCCATTATTAATCCAATTTCAGATATCAAAGATATCAATTCCCTAACACGTTATTTCAATTATTTTACTGGAAAATTACTTCGCATTTGCGTGTTGTATGGAAAAAAAGATAGAATTACCACTATGTTTAATAATTTTCAAATGCCGGATGTCAGACGTTGTTATAATCGTCTGTAACTATCTTGGAATTAAATAATTATAATTAATATCAACTTAAATTATATTTATAATTGGAAATATTAATTTAATTAACTTAAAATTTAATTTAATTTAATTTTTAATATTGAATTGAATTTTAGGAAGCAATTTCTCTATTATATTTCGATATTCAGATACCTTAATTAAAAATTAGTGATTAAGTAACACATTATTTAAGCGTCGACACTTAAAATTGAAATACATTTTGACAGTTTTTCTCATGTCAATAACTTTGCTATTTCGACGCTTAAAGGGAAAATCTTTTTGGAGAGATCTTTAAGAAGAACATTTTTCATATTCAAGTGTCGTATGAAAAAAATTGACTCTGATTTAACTGCCACTATGCTTACTTTTCAAATGTCGAATGTAAGACATGGTTATAATCGCATCTGAGTATCTTGTTATCAGGCTTACTGTAGTACCAGGGTACCGATGGGACTAGAGTTCTTTGTCATTTGATCTAGCCTGGCAGATTTTCAATTGAGTCACGTAAGAAGATGTTATGCAAACATCTTTTATTAAATTTATTCCGCTTATAAATACATTTCAGTTATATTTAGTTACTGTTGCAACTATTTCCACTCTAAAATATTATTTTTCATATGATTTAATTTATGTTTGTGAAAAAAAATAAATAAAAGAAAAATATCCCAGTTTAAAAAAAAAAATTTTTTTGTACAGCTCTATCAATGAATTGAAGAAAAGTGAAAATACATGAAGACTTTTACTGTTTATCATATCTTTTTAAAAATTTACAATGAAATCTCAGTAAAAGATAAAATGAAACATTAATATAAAAATGTGGTTTGAGTGTTGACCATGTTTACAAATTTCGGAAAAAAATTGTTTATTAGAAATTCGTCAAAGATCTGAATTTTCAGCATTTAAATGATTAAAATTTACCGATTTTTCATAAAAATATGGAGAGTTAGAATTCATTTAATTATATAGAGATATACAAATTTTATTTTCTTATTCTAATTAATTTTCCTATTCTTCAAAATATTGCTTCACTTTTTTCTTTTTATGTCAAATAAAATTATTAAATGTCTAACAACAAGAATTATCATAATGATTTATATTACAATATTTTTCACAAATATCGAATATTTTATTCTTTCTATTTGTATATTGAAATGGAGTCTTCATTTTTAGAAATAATTTTAAACAATCACTCACGATAGGAAAAAAAAAATGTTTTCTATATATTATCATATTGTAGTCAGACGAATAATTCTACGAAAAATGTGGGGTAATCATAAACTTGATTTTATGTTGGCAAGTTGTTAGCTAACATAATAATTTTATTATTCTACGAAAGATTTTTATATTAAATTTGGATTCAACTTTCAAATCACTTAACGAATTCATATACAAATAGTACAAAAAAATAAATTGTAACTCAATTTTTTTTAAAATATTTAATTTTTCTTTATAAATTCTTATGTATCCAACATTTAAATATACTACTTAAATTACTTTTAATAATAAAAGCTGTGGTTTTTTGGTTACTTCCACGAATTTCATTTTCTTCTGTTTCAAGAAACATCTTGAAAGAAATAATGCGTCTTTGAGAACCGCTCACCTGACACATTCTATTTTTGTGGTTAAGAAAACTATTGAGGGTTTACTTTGTGATGTACAGAACCACTCGTTCAGTTCCTTTTAGGGTTTTGTTGTCTGTTGAGAGATTCGAGTGCTGGTTGTTCCATTCTTACTGGATTCGTATGTTTTCTTGATAAGTCTTGAAATCGAAGAATATGGATAAATATAACATATGTGAGGGAAACAGAAATTTAAACATAAACTTATACCATCAAACCAATATGCCAAAAAATTCTAACGTCTGTTTATTTTTTTTTAAATGGTATTCGATAAAAGAAACAATTTTTTTGATTTTCAGAGTTCATAGACTGTATTTTTTAAGTAAATTTTAGATGTTTAATATTTAACAGCAAGCAGTAGTGGTCAGTCCGTTAAGATTACACGCTTGGCAAGCCTATCTCGAAATCCTGTAAGCAGTTACAAAAAAAAATGCATTCCGTTTCAATTGCATCCCGAAAACAGTTGCAATTTACTGATTCGTGGCCCAGTCGTAACTGGCGAGGAGGAGGATTCATATGCTGAAGGCCTTGTTTTAGCAACATGGAAAGTCGATGTCGATTCCCGCTTTCCTCATTCGTCGATGAGTTGTTCGTGATATATACCAATGGAACACAATGACCACAGATTCAAAGCAAAAAATATCTATATCAGGGATAGAAGCATAATTCAGTCGTGTAGAAAGTTTTTCAATTGGAATCGAGAAGTCTTTCATATAGGTCCCGCAGCTACCACCCCTGGCTGTGCTCGTCTGTGCATCGTAGAAGCCTTAAGCGCATTAGGGACATTTAATACTAAATAAATGATCAGCGAAGGCATAAAGGAAAAAGATAAAATAAAAATAACTCATCACATTTAGTAGAACATAGATTTAGTAAGATCAAAAATTTATTTAAAATAAGAAACCCCCTGTACATACCGAATTGTGGTAATAATGTTCACAAAAATAAAGACGAGGAAGAATTCGTGGGTAGCAATACACCAGGTTTATCCTTCTCATTATAATCATTTTTTAATTTTGTGTGTAGTTTTCGTTTTCATAATCTTCTTCATTATCTTTATTTTATGTGAGTAATATAAATATTGCTATAAATACTTTTAATATATCTCATAAATTCAAGTTTAAAACGCCTTAATTAAAATATCATTATTTACTACGTTCTAAGATGCAAGTAAATACATATGTAAAAGAGCATTACTTTTTTAAATACATCTTCCTCTTACATCGATTAAAGAAAGTAGATTTCAGACAAAACGGTGAGTAATAATTTTTTTTTCTGAAAAAGAGGGTGGTAATAAAATTGGGAACTACTAACTTAGTATAAATACAGATATTTTGCAATATTTAGCATTATTTAACTATGTATTCTTTTTTACTTCTTTTTATTAGTAAATTATATTCAGTTACTTATCCTTTTTCTTTAAAAAAATACATCATTCCGGTTTTTATTACTTTTCTTAAAGTATACAAAAAATAAACAACAGGAAACACACCCTGATACCATGCAAAGTTTATGAACACTATTACGCATGTTTTATAAACTTCGTATTTATTTCTTCTACTGATTGTTATAAATGTCATATATTTTGAGTTTTACTTCGAAGAAAGTGGTAACTTAGAAGAAAATAGCGTTCATTCAAAGAGAAAACCTGGCCGATTCTTATGTTTACTGTATATTTGTGGGTGCGGGAAAAATATTATTTTTTCTTTCCCTTCGAAGAAAATACCATAAAAACAGAAAGTCATTCTCTTTTCCGTATAAATCCTTGTAAGGTAGAGGCCATGCAGGTAACAAAGGACAGTTACATCATTTTTCCGCTGTAAAAGCGTGAAAAAGGCATTTGAATCGAAGTGCTTTCTACGAATTTGTTGCCATTCGACTTGTGATAAATAAGGGAATTTCATTTTGATGTCGAATAAATCCGCTCCGGTGAAAACAAAAACGAAATATTCCGGGAGAAATGTGTATGCCGAAAAAAAATGGCCTTTCCTGGCTGGTGACATGCACTCAAGCACAAAATAAAAATAAAAGAAGCATTCTTTTCTTCACAGACCCTTTATTGTTTCGATAAGAAAACGCGAAATGGAGAAACGTTCGTAATAGGATTTCAGTTTCTGCTACCTGGAAATAGGAAACTAACACTTGGACTGAAAGATTTTGCAATACATGATCTTAGTAGAAAAATGTGCTGTAGAGATTTACTTCCGACAATTGGTGCAGCTGCTTTGCAGGATTGAATCGACCGCGGAAGTTAGGGAACAACAGATCTTTCGGAAGAAAGTGGGAAGTTCCATACATTTTGAAGATGCATTTCCATTTGCAAAAGTTCTTTCTGAATCAAATAGACCCCATTTCATTTGTTTTTGTCCTTTAAGATTTTTCAAGTGCTATTTGTGTCATTGGATACGATAGTGCCGGTCGCAAATATATTTTGTCCATGTAATATAAATAAAAAATGAATACTTTTACGTACATGTGAAAGTTAAGAAAAATTTAGTTTGTATTTATATCTAACTTATTTTAATATACTAAACGACAGGAATTAAGAAAGAAGATAAAATAAAAATAATTGCATTTCTTTATCGTATTTAGTGGAACATAAATTTAGTACGGTCACAAATTTGCTTAAAAACAAAAAAACAACTATAAATAGCAAATTGTGTTGATAGGGCTCACAAAAATAAAGCCGAGGATTAATTCATGAGTAGCAATGCATCACTTTTTAACTGAATCCGATTTAAGTTTATAGGTAGTTTTTATTTTCATATTTTTCTATATTATCTTTATTTTATGCGTATAAGTAAAATTTTCAAATGATTTCAATAAATTTTATAAATTCAAGATTTAAAGTGTTTAAATTACAAAGCTTTATTGACTATGCTGTAAGATTCAAGTAAATACATAGATATGTAAAATAACATTATTTTTTACTACATATTTCTCTTAATTCTGTTAAAGAAAGCATATTTACAACGAATGATCAGTAAAAAAAATTTCTGTTAAAGAGGGTGGTAATAAAATACATTAAAATTATACTACATATAAATACATTATATTTCAATATGTAAGGAATATCTATATATGTATTTGTTTTTATTAGTAAATTATATTCAGTTTACTCATGCTTTTCCTTTTAAAAAATACAATCATTTCAGTTTTTGCTGCTTTTTTAAAGTATCCAGAAAATAAAAACTACAGGAAACACACAACCAGATACCATGCAAAGTTTATGAACACTATTATGCATGTTTATAAACTTTGTATTTATTTCTTCACCACGGAATGTTATAAATGTCATATATTTTTGAGTTTTGCTTCCAAAAAAGTAGTAACTTAGAAGAAAACAATGTTCATTCAAAGACAAAAACCGGCCGATTTTTTGCTTATACTATATTTGTGGGTGCGGGAAAAATATTTTTTTTGTCTTTCGAAGAAAATACCATAAAAACAGAAAGTCATTCCCTTTTTTCCTATAAATCCCTGTAAGGCGGAGACCATGCAGGTAACAAAGGACAGTTACATCATTTTTTCCGCTGTAAAAGCGTGAAAAGACATTCCGAATCGAAGTCCTTTCTCCGAATTTGGTGCATTCGACTTGTGATAAATAAGGGAATTTCATTTTGATGTCCAATAAATCCGCTCCGATAAAAACAAAACGAAATATTCCGGGAGAAATGTGTATGCCGGAAAAAAAGGTCTTTCCTGGCTGGTGACATGCTCACACGCAGAAAATAAAAATAAAAAGAAGCATTCTTTCTTCACAGACCCTTTATTGTTTCGATAAGAAAACGCGTAACGGAGAAACGTTCGTAATAGGATTTCAGTTCCTGCTTCTTGGAAATACACTTGGACTGAAAGCTTCTATTTTGCAATACATGATCTTAGCAGAAAAATGTGCTGTAGAGATTTACTTCCGACAATTGGTGCAGCTGCTTTGCAGGGGATTGAGTCGACCGCGGAAGTTAGGGAAAAACAGGTCTTTTCGGAAGAGAGTTTGGAAGTTTCATACATTTTGAAGATGCATTTCCATTTGCAGGTTCTTTCTGGAATCAAATAGGCCCCATTTTCCACTATTTTGTCCTTTTAGATTTTTCAAGTGCTATTTGTGTCATTGGATACGATAGTGCCGAGTCGCAAATATATTTTGTTCAAGTACGAATAAATAAAAAAGGAATCATTTTATGTTCATGTTACATTTAAGTTATATTTATACATATCTTATTTGTAACATAATAAAATCAAGTAAATGTTATAATTATTTTATCACGACAGCTTTTGGATCAATAAGAATAACGAAGTTGATTTTGGCAATTTTAAAACTGATAACTGAAGCGGCGTGGTAAATGCCACGTTTCGCTTTACAAATAAAGAAGCTTGGTTCAAAACCCAGTCAATGCCAAAAGAAATGAATGATTGAAAAAAAGAATCTATAACAAATATCAATGAAATGGCAAGGATTTGAATCTGAAGCCTATGGTACCAAAGACCAGAGAGCTAGCCACTTGGCCATCAGGCCGCATTGGATTCGAGAAGGAAGATACAACTCTCTCAGCTACCAACCCCGAATGCGTTCGTGTGTGAATCGTAGAATTCTATGGTGCAATTATGAAGCATTTAATAAGAATAAATGATCGGAGAAGGTATAAAGGAAAAAGAGAAAATACAGAAAATTGTATCATTTCATCGCATTTAGAAAACATAGATTTAGTGCTGTCACAAATGTATTAAAAAAGTAAGAATCCAACTATGAATAGCGAATTGTGGGAAAATAAAGCCGATGTTTAATTTATATGTAGCAATGCACCAAGCTCATCCTTCTAATTTGAATCCTCTTTTAATTTTACGCGTAGATTTATTTTCATATTTCCCCTTCATTATCTTTGTTTCATGTGAGTAATATAAATAATACTGTAAATGATTTTATTAAATTTTATAAATACAAACTTTAAAGCGGCTTAATTACAACATCCTTATTTACTACCTTGAGAGATGAACAGATGAACAGATAAAAGAACATTACTTTTTTACTACTTCTTCCTGTTAGTTCGGTTAGAAAAGTAGATTTCCAACAAAACGCTAAGTAATATTTTTTTTTCTAAAAAGAGGATGGTAATAACCCACTAGCTTATAGGACCCACTAGATTAGTATAAATACATTATATTTCTATATTTAAGGAATATCTATATATTTATTTCTTTTTATTTGTTTTTATTAATAAATTATATTCAGTTACTTACACTTTTTTCTTTTACAAAATACATCATTTCCCTTTTTATTACTTTTTCTTTTAAATATACAGAATATAAGCTACAGGAAACACCATGATATCATGCAAACTTTATGAACACTATTATGCATGTTTTATAAACTTTGTATTCATTTCTTCACCGGGTTGTTATAAATATCATATATTTTGAGTTTTACTTCCAAAAAAAGTAGTAACTTTCTTCAATCAAAGACAAAAATTGTCCGAATTTTTGCTTACTGTATATTTATGGGTGCGGGAAAAATATTCTTTTTTTTTTTTCCTTTCGAAGAAAATACCATAAAAACAGAAAGTCATTCCCATTTTCGTGTAAATCACTGTGAGGCAGAGGCCATGCAGGTAACAACGGACAGTTACATCATTTTTCCGCTGTAAAAGCGTAAAAACAATCGAAGTCCTTTCTCCGATTTGTTGCCATTCGACTTGTGATAAATAAGGAATTTCATTTTGATGTCGAATAAATCCGCTCCGGTGAAAACAAAACGAAATGTTCCGGGAGAAATGTGTATCCCGAAAAACTGGCCTTTACTGGCTGGTGACATGCACACACGCGCAAAATAAAAATAAAAAGAAGCATTCTTTCTTCGCAGACCCTTTATTGTTTCGATAAGAAAACGCGAATTGGAGAAATGTTCGTAATAGGGATTTCAGTTTCTGCTACCTGGAAATAGGAAACTAACACTTGGACTAAAAGCTTCTATTTTGCAATACATGATCTTAGCAGAAAAATGTGCTGTAGAGATTTACTTCCGACAATTGGTGCAGCTGCTTTGCAGGATTGAGTCGGCCGCGGAAGTTAGAGAAAACAGATCTTTCGGAAGAAAGTGGGAAGTTTCATACATTTCGAAGATGTATTTCTATTTGCAGGTTCTTTTAGGAATCAAATAGGCCCTATTCCACTATTTTGTCCTTTTGATTTTTCCAAGGCTATTTGTGTTATTGGATACGATAGTGTCGTGCTTCAAATATATGTTGCTCAGTTATGTGTAAATAAAGAAAGAAACACTTTTATATGAATGAAACATTTAAGTTATATTTATGCCTATCTTATTTCTAACACTTTATTATAATATAGGGCATTCTATAATATTTTTACTAATAATTTGTCTTTTAAACCGGCATGGTAGACAACACATTGAGAATTACAAATAAATGAGCTTTATTCAAACCCGGTACTTGTCAAAGAGAATGACCCACAGATGAAAGCGTGACGGTAAACCCTTAAGACTTAAATTCAGTATAGAGCAATTAATTTAAGTTTGAATGTAGCCCTTCGTAGTTTACATGAGGTATCGATAAATCAGCTATAAAAGTAGTTGAAATGTTGGGTGTGAATGGCTGAGTGCTTAGCGGTCTGACGCTCGGTGCAACACGTTTCCGATTCCTGGCATGGCGCTGCCATGTATTCCTGTAGTTGTTCGAATCCACTTTTAGCAGTAGGTTCTGGTCTCATATGACTGAAGAGCGTCACAGAGCAGATTCAGACTCCTCACCAACATCATTCTTAAAATCTAACTCAAGTGGCAACTCAGCTCTTGGCACAGCGATGTGGTGTGGTGTAGTAGTAATTGAAATGTATAATTGTATAAGGAAAATAATTGCTATGTTTGCTATCAAACAACAATTTTGTGAATAAAATTGAAACATATTTTTTTAGTTGAACACATTTTAATCCATCCTTATTAGTCAAATAAATATTTTTTTTTTATTCATTAAAATAACTTTTTTAAGTTCCTCCTTATTAATTGAATATAGATAACAAATTTAAAGATTAACTGAAGATTAGCATTCTATTTAACTAAAAAAAAATATATATATTATCCACAAGTGTTTCTATTCAATATGTTTTTGAAAATATATTTTTACATAAAAATTGCTTAGTAGAATTTATATAATAATTTATTTTACACATACCTTTTACGTCCATTATATAAGGAGAATCTTTCTTCATAAATTCCTTAAAATTATAGAAGTTAAACTAAAAATAATTAGACAACCAAAAATCAGTAAAAATATATACTAAGTAAATTAAATGTCTAGTGCTTTAAACGAATTAAATAATGAGGGACTTATATTATCTGTCATGATAAAAAAATTATTTTTAATGAAAGGTCAATATTTCAGTTTTCTTCCGGTAAATAGTTTTTTAAAATCTTTTTAAAAAATATTGCACCTTTGTAGTGAAGTGGTTATGAGCGATGCTAGAATGCAAAAAAAAAAAAAAAAAAAATATTAATTTGAATTGAATGACGTCGTCGGCTAATTATCTCCAAAAAAAAAAAAAAAAAAGAAACGAGGGCAGTCAATGGCTATATGGACTATATATATAAAGAGACTCTCATTAATAGTCAGGCTGCTTGGGGGATGATTTACAAATTCATTTTATGTTACAAGCCAATGTGCACGGTTACAGCTACAAGTCTTCTGAAGACAATGCATCAATAGGTCGTTCATGGTGGCTTCAATATTATACCACTGTAAAATTGCATCTCTATGAATGGCAACCTTATGGATTACTTTATATCATTATATATTAGGTGGTTATAAAAATCAGATCTACTACTAGATTTTATAAGATTATTTTATTGCTCAGACGTTTTATTAAAACAAAGTCAAAAGATGTTCGCCAAAGAAAGAAGATTTTTACTTTTAAATTCTATTTGAAAATAGTTAATAATAATAATGATTTTTTTTATCTTAGTTCAAATATACATAAAATAAAAGAAAAAAATTATTTTTATATTTATTATAAATTTATAAAATTATAATTAGTTATTATGAGCATATTTTCTGAATATTAATTTTTTTTTTTATTTTCATATATTTTATTTTCTGAATAAAACTTAAAAAAATATATATTATGACTAATTATAATTGCTGAAATTCAACAAAAAGCATTTTTCTACAAACAGCTTTATTATTATGACATTTTCTCAGAATATACATACTACAACCAACAATAACATTTTTATATTCTTTGCTTTCTTTGATACCGCAAATAAATGAGTACGACCTCTATACTACATTACTTTGCTTTAAAATAAACCGCTATGCGAATAAAGTTTCCAGAAAATTACTGTCTTTATTTACCCTAAGTCTTCCCAAAATTTTATGACTCGGATGTCCAAAGTTATAAGTATTCCACGTGTGTCCTCATTTTATTCCAAAATTCATAAGCTCTCGAGACATGGCCGAAACAAAAGAATGCGTATAAAATTTAATGGCTCAACTAACCATTACGCCAGAATTGGTAACAATGTAATATCGCATAAAATACGCTTTTGTAATTTATAATCCAGGTCCTGAAAATGTTTGCTGTATGTTTTAAAAATAGCTCGATTTCGACTTAAAATGTAAGGGTTTAATATTTATTTTATTTATAAATATTATTTATTAATCATAAATGATTAAATATTTTAAATTGTGTATTAACATGCAATATGTTTTCATGCATCCATGCGAGTCGCGTATATTTATTTCAAGAAATATAATAGCTAGTAGAGCGAGACCAGAATACTCGGGTGGAAAAAAAAATTTACTTTTTAATTGCATTGAGGCCTGGACGTATTTACCATGTTCTTGTGAGCAGCCAAAATACAAACTAGCTTTGAAAATGCAAGTCGTGTGGGCTGCACGGACGAACGCTGCTACTCATTTATCACTACCCAGGGGGGGTGGATGCGTGCAGCTTGAAGATATGCATAGGATGCGAGTACTACTACCCTTCCCTAACTGTCTACTATCACATTAGACCGGGATCGATGGTTTCAAGTGGATTCCGAACCACCACAAACATCCATGGCACAGCCGGGACTCGAATCCGAAACTTGTGGCATCGAGCGCCAAAGAGCTTGCCTATCGGCCTTCAGACCCCTGCGTTAACTTATTTCAGGGACTGCATATATTGAATGACGTATACTATATACATATAACATATATAACAACCCCCCAACACACACACACACATATATATATATATATTCTTGATATACTTATACACTCAAGAGCCAAAATATTATGACCACCTGTCACTAACGAGTTGGCGATATATATATATATATATATTTGCTATATATATATATATATATATATACATATTTTAATTTTATTTAATTTTAATTTTAATTTTTTTTTTTTATTTTTTATTTTATTTTTATATTATTTTATTTTATAATTTTATTTCAAACACTCAATGAATTAAAAAAATGTTATATATATATATATATCCATCAGCAGTTAAATACCACTTCCACCTGATCACGTGCCTTCCACGTCATCCAGGCAAGTTCATTGCAAAATGTAGGGGTTGTCATAATGTTTTGCTGTTGAAGTGTATATTCTAACTCTTGATAAAATCATTTTTTTTTTTCACACACATAAATTTTATTTCAAACACTCAATGAATTAAAAAAAATGTGTTTTTTTTTAAATTTAAAATGAATAAATAAATGAAAATAAATGAATGAAATGAAAATGTATCGTTGTCAATGTTTTTGTGGTTGAATTTATTCTAACTCTTGATAAAATTTTTTTTGTTCATAAATTTTATTTCAAACACTCAATGAATTTTTTTTTAAGATTAAAATGAATAAATAAATGAAATGAAAAGAAAATATAATAATTTCATTATTAAAATTATTAAAAATACTGTTCAAAATATGCACCTAATTTATTAATACAATTTTTCAAAAAAAAATATTAGCTCTGGATATGTTGGTCATTAACAGTGAATGTGTTAAAATTCAAGTTATATTTGAATAGGTTGAAATTAAAATTTTAAAATAAAAAAATTCTTCTTAACATTGCATCAACATTCCATTTTGTATATGAAGCGTTATAAAGAAAAACCTTTTTCTTTCCTTATTTTTATTAATTTTTAAGCATAATTATGCCATTTTCATTAATTTTCTGTGCAAATTTTCCTTTACGTCGTAGGTAATAAAAAACCCTAATTCAAGACCAATCTAAAATAAAAACACTCTGAGATAAAATTAAAACTGCATCCCGCCCACACCTACATGCATACTTTACCACGCACTTGGTTAATAGTTTCCACGAAAAGATTCCGTGCAGGTGTGGAAACCAACACTAAAAATTTTTTTCTTTTCTTCCACTCTCACCACTTATTTTATTTTTAAAGTTTTATCTCTGGTAATAAAAATCTGGCTGGCGATGTCCTATCGACCGCTGGCCATATCGCCAACTTTTGAAGAGCAGGTGAAGTGAAGAGCACAATATATCCTAACTACTTCGACAAGCACTGATGATGAGCCGAGAATTCTGTTATTTTAATGATGGTATGGAGTAGTCATTAGGAGTCGCTAATGACGCTGCTCCGCACTGGCGACTCAAAGAGTAAACACTTTTCTCCATTGCTGAGATCGCCGAGTGCTTATCAGGGCAGCGCGTGTTAAGAAAAATTCTGTGTCCCAGGCATAAGGTGGAAATTTTGATAGCCATCATCTAGTGATGTAAATAAGCAATTTATATTTGCAGAACCAACTTCCATAATTATCTCCATTAGAGCGATAAAATGTTTTTGGGTAAATAATTTCGGGTTAATTTTCGGATTGAATGTGTGGAGATTCATGAATTTGCATAAAATGTCTCTTAAGGATGAATTAATATAGTTTGAGAACTTATAAACTTCTCACTTTATGGGAATATATATTTTCGTTCATGCGTTATGTTGTTTTTATTTACTAAAAATTATAATTCAAACTATGATTTCACTTTTGGATATTAACTATAAATTTATTTAACTATAAATTATTAATTTTTTTATTTGTAATTGCATATTAAATATTTGATAAAATATTTAATGCAATGAGTTAATTGTTTTCGAAATATTTTGTAAAAAACGAATGTAACAATATTTAATGAAGTTTTATTAAATAATTTTGATTCCACAAATACAATACATTCTTACTGTGAAATATTTGCTGGGCCTTTGGCCAAGCTTTTAAAAATGCCGTAATAACTTGATCTTTAACATCTCTCGGCCATTTTAAATTATTGTAAATCATTGCAACTTAACATTACGACACAATAAGTTAACAGTCATAATTAAGAATTAATATGAGAATTTTTTTTTTGAAATACTCATACTATTTAATTTCATTAAGAGGATTTTTAAGATGCCATTAAAAATTCATATGATGTTTTAATTTCTACAAAAATTTAAAATGTATTCCACCTCAATAAATTTATTAATTAAATTTCTTTCTTTACTATATAACACTGAATATGTTATAAATTAGTAATTTTAATTCGGATCAAATTTCTTGATAAAATCATTTTTAACCACATACATATACTTTATATCAAATCACTTTCACTGAATTAAAAAAATGTTTTTTTTTTTAAAATACATATATTTCTTAAAATATAAAACTTTCTACTTAAATGTGTAAATTTTAGTTGGATTACTTTTTAAATATTAAAAATACTGTTCAAACTCAGTTATAAAAATATGCACCTACTTCATTAATACAATTTATTCAAAAAAAAATATTAACTATATCCATAGTTAATATTTTTTTTGGAATAAATTGTATTAATGAAGTATATGAATCATTAACAGTGAATGTGAAAAATTAAAATTATAGAACACTGAAGATGTTGAAATTAAAATTTTAATAAATAAAAAAAAAAAAAAAAAAAAATCTACTTAAAATTGCATTAAAAAAACCATTATAAATGTAGCATTATAAAAATAAAAATTATTTTCTTTTTTATCAATTTAAAGCATAATTATGACCTTTTCATCAATTTTATGTGCAAATTTTTCCTTTATGGCGTAGGTAATAAAAAACCCTAATTCAAGACTCATCTAAAATAAAAACAAAAAAAAATTAAAACTGCATCCCACGCACACCTACATGCATACTTGCACATCCCCTTCCACGCACTTAGTTAATAGTTTCCACTAAAAGATTCCGTGCAGGTGTGGAAAACCACTCTAAAAATTTTTTCTTTTTCCCTTTTTACCACTTATTTTATTTTTAAACTTTTATCTCTGGTAATAAAAATGTGGCTGGCGATGTCCCATCGACCGCTGGCCATATTGCCAACTTTTGAAGAGCGGGTTCAGTGGAAAGCACACTATATCCTAACTACCTCGACAAGCCCTGATGACGAGCCGAGAATTCTGCTCTTTTAATGATGCCATGGCGCAGTCATTAGGGAGTCGCTAATGACTCTGCACCACACTGGTGACTAAAAGAGTAAACACTTTTTCTCCATTGCTGAGATCGCCAAGTGCTTATCAGGGCAGCGCGTGTTAAGAAAAATTCTGTGTCCCAGGCATAAGGTGGAAATTTTGATAGCCATCATCTAGTGATGTAAATAAGCAATTTATATCGCAGAACCAACTTCCGTAATTATCTCCATTAGAGCGATAAAATGTTTTTGGTTAGATAATTTTGGGTTAATTTTCGGATTGAATGTGTGCAGATTCATGAATTTGCATAAAATGTTTCTTAAGGATGAATTAATATAGTTTGGGAACTAATGAACTTCTCACTTAATATGGAACAGATATTTTCGCAAGTGCGTTATGCTGCTTTTAGTTATTAAAATTTTAATTTAAAATATGATATCACTTTTGGATATTAATTATAAATTTATTTGAGGAATTAAAAGTTGTACGAGAGATAAAACTTTTTTTTATTTAGTATTTGATAAAATGTTTTCTGATGCAATGATTTAGTTGTTTTCAAACTTTACTTAGAACAGAGATAATCCAACCTGATTAGGTTTCATTAGATAATCTTTATTCTATGAACATAAATACATTCTAATCTTCCAATTTTAGCTTGTGCTTCTGGCTAGGCCTTAAGAAATGCCCTCAGATCTTCTTCTCTAAAATCAGTGAATCATTTAAAATTTTTATTATAAATGGTTGTAATGTAACATAAGAAATCATAATTTAATAGTTATAATTAAGAATTAATATCCGATGTTTTTTTTTAAATATTCATACTGCATAATGTCATTAAGAAAATTCTATAAACATATATACATTATCTTACAATTTTAGCTTGTGCTTCTGGTTAGGTTTTTAGAAATGCACTCATAACTTTTTCTCTAAAATCTCTGGATCATTTAAAATTTTCATTATAAATCACTGGAACTTAATATATCAACACAATAGATTAACAGTTATAATTAAAAATTAATATTAAACTTCTTTGAAAGACTCATATTGCATAATGACTTTAAAAGAATTTTAAGATGTCATTAAAAATGGGTTGATACTTTAGCTTAGTCGTTTTAAATACAAATCTAAAATTTATCAATCCTAATTACTACTTAAAACAATGTTTCATTACGTATTGCATAATTACAGAATTGTTACATAACGATAATGTTACGATATTGCTATGTTATATATCAACGTACGATATATGTACGATATCAGCGATAATGTTACATAATATAATGTAAATAATAAGATATTTAGTACTTATTTAATGTACAGTAACCATAACTTAATTTTTTCTCCTTAAATTTTTTGAAAAATTGAAACATATGAAAAAATATGCATAAATACATCACATTTTACAATGAAATATTATCTTAATTTTATAATGAGAAAGTAGAAAATAGTCACATTTCATAGATTATGTTATCAAACTAAGAAAACATTAAAATTCCATGCTAGCTGTTGTTTTCAATATATATATGTATATATATATATATATATTTGCATTGACTTAATGTGGATTATTATATTTTGCATTGAGGGGATTATTTTATTGGAAAAAACTCTGGATTAAATGCCCGAAATTCCCTTTCATGATTAATACATTAAAGTAAGCCTAATATATGCCTATTTCTCCATGTTCCTTTGATTAATTTTTAATCGAGCGTGCTGGCCTGGAGGTCAATCTGTCTCACGCACCATCTAACCTATCACCAATGGCCTCTTACCCTGGTACACTTAGATGAGTGTCTATTACTCTGGATGTTCCCCCATAATGACATGCTAAATCATAGGCAAGTAATTGCTAGCCTATTATACCATCATCTCTTCTGTAACAAGTTGTCAGCAATTTAACTCCACCGTCCTGAGAGAACTTCCATCCTGATAGAGATTTAATACAAATATCAACGAACATTACTCATTACTCAGCGTTCTTTAACTACAATTCAACGAACTCGCCTGCAACATGTCTGCTGGGTATAGATAGGAGGAGTTTAATATTCAGGTTCTGACTTAGCGTTAAGCCATTGGAGGAAAAGGTCTAATAAATCCCAAACGATGAACAACTCGAATAAATTACGCTGTCGTAAGCTTTCATATCTGAGAGGGTCTATTCTCGGTTTCTGTAATTGTTAAGAATGGGATTTCTTGAAGTGATTTCCAGGCACGAGATTCTGGAGGAAGGAAACACGCTCCTCATACATTCCGAATGCGAACGTGGCTTGAGTGCCGGATCACGCTCGCCGATCTTTACTGAAAATTTGATCAATATAATTTCACTGAGAGAGAGAGAGAGACGTAAACAGAAATTGTTAAGAGTGTTTAGAATGCTCTGCATTGTAAATGATTAATAAGCGTAAAGGAAATTTTGAGTATAATTTCCTGGTTTGTTAAAATATCCAAATTAAAGTGAAAATTATAAAAAAAAAAATTCTGAAAATAGTTTTTATGAAACATTAGAGAACAAGTTATAGTTATTACACACCTTAAATATGTATTTATACAATTTCATGGGTAAACATAATAGTTATATTGCTTTTATTTGTCAATGTCAAGTTTTTATGACTTGATATCATTTTCCAATACGATGGAGATATGTAGCAATTTTACCAATTTGTTAATCTATTCCTATTTTTTTTTCAGTCACGATGTGGAATAGACATACTAAGGAATTTGCACCTTTGTTTTAGCCCACAGAAGAATTTTCTTTTGTACAGATTTATTTTTCCAAAGTTCAACATAAAAACCGAAAACTCTCGGTTTGGAATCAGTTTGGACTCGGAGTTTTTAAATTTCTATTATTTTTCAATGTCAAGTTTTGATGTCCTGACCTCATTTTCCACTACGATGAAGATATGTAGCACCAACAGTGGAGGAATGTGTTAGTCTATTCCTATTTTTTTTCATTCACGATGTGGAATAGACTTATTAAGGAATTTGTAACTTTTACTTTCAGCCCAAAGGAGAAAATTTTCTGTTCTTTAGACAGAATTATCAATTTTACTGCCTAAACTTCAAAGTAAAAATGAAAGTTTTCAATTTGGCATTAGTTATTTCATCCATCATAGAGTAATAAAATTGAACACATGTAGGATTTGGCAGTTCGAAATGCTGGTCACAAGACGGAAAACAGTTTGGTCATTTTGGTCATTCTACAAAGTGACCAGTTCCAAAGAAATTAATGGAATTGGAAGGAAAAATTAAAAAAAAATTTGAAAAGAGAACTGTAATATTTTCACAGATAACTAATTATTTTATTATATTGAATGAATATAGAATCTTTTTAAATTAATTTTATTGCTCAAATGCTATTCATATATGTTTTCTACCTTAGGTTATATCATAATTTAACATTTTAGATATGCAATTTTTATTTGAATTTATAGCCATAATAGCCAAAAATTTAATACTATTGATTAGAAATCATTTTAACCAATTTTGAATTAATTATTTTGTACTTCAGGGTTTTGTATTTTAACACATGCGACAGCAATTTGCTAATTTTTGGCAAGTTTCTATACTATTGGAGAGCATGAGAAAAATATCCTACTGTACAATAAATTTCAAAACGAATGCTTCAAAATTCGAAATTTCTAAATATCTATCACTTTAATTTTATACGTAAATAAAAAAATATGATGATATTTTTCACGTTTTAAAGAATATATGTGTACGTTAATAATTAGTAAATATTATTTTTTAAAAACAATATTTTTCTGTTTATTTATTTTTATGATATGAAATTTACCTGCACGTAATTGAATAGTTTTATTTCATAAATATATGTATCTAAATTCAAAAATAAATGAAAATTCTGAAGTACAAAACTCTAATTTAAAAAAGATAGCTTTAACATGTTCCAACCGAATAGAGCAGTGCGCTTTTTTTTTTTTTTTTATTACTACTTGACTTGACTTCTTGTTTTGACTCAAGTTCTCTTATTTCTTTTGTGTGTGTGTATCAAGCCACAAATGTATTTAAACTTAAATACAATTTTTCAGGATTTCATGAAATATTTATATGCTTCTTTTGTTTAATTCTTAATTTCAAAATGAAGGCAAAAATTATTTTCAAAACACATTTTATAAAACGTCTTAGAGTTCTCTGGAGTTTTTATAGAGAATGTCTTGAACAAATTTACATAACTAAAACTTTTTTAAACTATATATATTGATAGTTAAATAATAATACCGTAATTGGTGTCAATATATTATAATAGTTCTTCTAATGGCTTTAAATATATTGTTTAGAATTGCTTCAAAATTCAAAGTGCATTCACTAGATGAAAAACATTTTATCTATAACATAATTTGTTTGTGTATACTTTCTTATGTAATATTTTTAAAGAAGTATTTTTTCTAAATAACTTACTATATTCTTCTTTGCATCTTGATAAAATGCAATTTGTTCCAAAATCACAAATATGTAATTATCTTCATACTAAAATTTAAGGTAAATTTTTCTCGATTATTAATCAACTTTGAGATATCAAAGATTCTCAATTCAATAACACATTACTTCAATTATAAGAAACTTTCACTGAAATCTACTCCGCATTTTTGCGTGTAGTATGAAAAAAATAGAATCATGTTTATGTTTCCAAACTTTTAAACTGTTAAATATTTTACACTGTCTCTCATGGAACAGTTTTGAATTTCATGGATTATATTTCGATATACAGATATCTTAAAAAACAAACATCATTTCAGCGCCCACACTTAAAATTGAAATATATTTTGACAACTTTTCTCATGGCAATACCAGTTTGCTATTTCAACGCTTAAAAAAAAAAAAAATATTTTAAAGAGATCTTTAAGAATTAAATACTTCATATTCAAGTGTCGTATGAAAAAAATATAGTCTATAGTAATATAATAAAATATAAGTCCATATAGTCTTGAATCTGCTGTACATGGCAAATTTAAAAAAAGTGAAGGAAAAATAAATTAAGTTAAGCAGACTTACGCTATAAAACCCCCTGCAACGTAAAATGAGAGTGACGTCGTTCTCTTTTTTAAATAGCATTCGACAAAAAAAAATAATTCGCTTGATTTCCAGAGTTAAATTTGTCTGTGTTTTTTTTAAAGTAAATTTTTAGGGCAGCAGGGGTCAGTCCTTTGTGATTGCACGCTTGGCAAGCCTAACCTCGAAATCCTTGTAAGCACAGTCGAAATTTACTGATCCGTGGTACAGTGGTAACAGTAGCAGCTAGAAAGCAGGAGGATTCAAGTTCAAATCGGTGGCCTTTGGTTTCTGCAACATGGAAAATCAATGGCGATTCAAGACTTCATTAATCGTCGATGGGCTGTTTGTAGAATTCATCAGTGGAACACGAGGGCCATCGATGTTCAACAAAAATATCTATATCAGGGATAGGAGTAATAAATCAGTAAATCAGAAGTCCTTTAATTATACTTGAGAAGATAACTACCCTGATGGATGTTCGTGTGTCTATCCTAGAAGCTATCGGGTACATTTGAGGAGCCTTTTTAATAAAATAAATGATCAGAGAAGAAAAAATGAAATGAAAGAGAAAAATAAAAATAATTGAATTTCTAAATCATATTAAGTGGGACATGTATTTTGTAAGGTCCCAAATGTGTTTTGTGTGAATAGAGAATTGTGGTAATAGTGCTCACAAAAAAGAAAGCCGAGGATTAATTCATGGATAGGAAAGCACCAGGTTCATCCTTCTAATTAGATTAGTTTTTAATTTTATGCTTGGTTTTAATTTTCTTCATATTTCCTTTTATTCTCATTTTTTATGTGAGTAACATTACTGTAAATGGTACTATACTGTAAATATAACTATAAATGATTGTAATAAATTTAAAAATTCAAGCTTTAAAATTAATTATAGTATCTTTATTTACTATGTTGTAAGAAGTAAGCAAATGCATAGATATGTAAAGAAATATTACTTTACTACAGCCCCTCCTCAGTTTCGTTAAAAAGTAAATTTCCAACAAAACGCAAAGCACAATAATTTTTTTTTTCTGAAAAAGGAGTAATAAGGCAAGTAAATTAGAAAACCACCAGCTTAATATAAATACATCATATTTAAAAAATAATTAAATACACTATTCTTTTTATTTGTTTTTTTTTAGCAAATTATATTCGGTGACTTGTAATTTTTCATTCATAAAATACTTCATTCCTCGTTTTTATTATTTTTTTTTAAAGTATACAGAAAATAAACTACAGAAAACACAACCTGATATCATGCAAAGTTTATGAACACTATTATTATGTTTTAAAAATTTATATTTATTTCTTCAGCAGATTGTTACAAATGTCATATATTTTGAGTTTTACTCCGGAAAAAGTAGTAACTTAGAAGAAAACACAAAATGGCGCTGATTTTCTTGCTTACAGTATATTTGTGGGTGGAAAATATTCTTTTTTTTTTTTTCTTTCGAAGAAAATACCATAAAAACAGAAAGTCATTCCCTTTTTTCTTATAAAACCCTGTAAGGCAGATGCCATGCAGGTAACAAAGGTCAGTTACATCATTTTTCCGCTGTAAAAGCGGAAAAAAGGCATTCCGAATCGAAGTCCTTTCTCCGAATTTGTTGCCATTCGACTAGTGATAAATAAGGGAATTTCATTCTGATGTCGAATAAATCCGATCCGGTGAAAACAAAACGAGATATGTATCCCGAAAAAATGGCCTTTCCTGGCTGGTGACATGCACACACGCACAAAATAAAATGGCAAAAAGAAGCATTCTTTCTTCACAGACCCTTTATTGTTTCGATAAGAAAACGCGAAACGGAGAAACGTTCGTAATAGGATTTCAGTTTCTTTTGCTTCTTGAAATAGGAAACTAACACTTGACTGAAAGCTTCATTTTTGCAATACATGATCTTAGCAAAAATGCTGTAGAGATTTACTTCCGACACTGGTGCAGCAGCTTTGCAGGGGTTGAGTCGATTGAAGCGGAAGTTAACGAAAAACAAGATCTTTCGAAGAGTGGGAAGTTTCATACATTTTGAAGATGCATTTCCATTTGCAGGTTCTTTCTGGTAATAAATAGGCGCTATTTCACTATTTCGTCCTTTGGATTTTTCAAGTGCTATTTGTGTCATTGGATACGATAGTGCCGGAGCACAAATATATTTTGTTCAAGTACGAATAAATAAAAAAGGAATCATTTTATGTTCATGTAACAATTAAGTTATATGTATACCTATTTTATTTTTATATAATAAAATATAGTAAATTTTATAATTATTTTATCACGACAGCTGTGGATCAATAAGAATAACGAAGTTGATTTTGGTAATTTTAAAACTGATAACTGAAGCGGCGGGGTAGATGTCACGTTTAGCTTTACAAATAAAGAATCTTGTTTAAAAACCCGGCACATGCCAAAAAGAATGAATTAATCAAAAGAAGAATTACTAACAAATATCCATGCCACCTCCAGGATTCAAATTTGAAGCCTAAAGTACCAAAGATCAGAGGGCCACTTGGCCATCGGGCCTTATTGATTCTAGAAGGAAGATACAACTCTCTCAGCAAACAGTCCCGAATGTTCGTGTGTGTACCGTAGAAGTCAGTGGTTCAGTTATGGTACATTTAATAAGAATAAATGATCGGAAAAGTTAGAAAGTAAAATGAGAAAAAATACAGAAAATTGTATCGTTTCATCACATTTAGAAAACATAGATATAGTGCTATCACAGATTTATTAAAAAAGAAAAAGAAACCAACTATGAATAGCGAATTGTGACAAAAACAAAGCCGATGATTAATTCACGGATAGCAATGCACCATACTCCTCCTTCCTCATTAGAATACTTTTTTTAATCGTATGCGTATATTTATTTTCATATTTTTCTTCCTTATCTTTATTTTATGTGCTTATGTATATAATACTATAAGTGATTTTAATAAATTTTATAAATTCAAGCTCTAATGTGCCTTATTTACAATATCTTTATTTACTATGTTGTAAGAAGTAAATAGATTCATATATATGTAAAATAACATTATTTTTTAATACACCTTTTCTCAGTTCTGTGAAAGAAAAAGTAGATTTTCAACTAAAAGGCTAAATAATATATATTTTTTAAGAGAGGGTGGTAATAAATTTGGTACCACTAAACTAAAATAAATATATTTTAATTCAATTTTTGAACGATATCTAAATATATATTTATTTTTATTTGATTTTATTAGTAAATTGTATTCAGTTACTTACTGTCTTTCAAAAATGCATCATTTCAATTTTTTCTGCTTTTTTAAAGTATGCAGAAAAATATACTACAGAAAACACACCCTGATACCATGCAAACTTTATCAAAACTATTATGCATGTTTTATAAACCTTATATTTATTTACTCAGCGGATTGTTATAAATGTCATATATTTTGAGTTTTACTTTGAAAAAAAAAAGTAGTAACTTGAAGAAAATAGTCTTCATTCAAAGACAAAAACTGGCCATTTTTTTTTTTTTTACTTACTGTATATTTGTGGGTGCGGAAAAGTATTTTTTTTTTTTTTCCTTCGAAGAAAATACCATAAAAACAGAAAGTCATTCCCTTTTTCGTATAAATCCCTGTAAGGCAGGGGCCATGCATGGTAACAAAGGACAATTACATCCTTTTTTCCGCTGTAAAAGAGTGAAAAGGGCATTCCGAATCGAAGTCCTTTCTACGAATTTGTTGCCATTCGACTTGTGATAAAATAAGGGAATTTCATTTTGATGCCGAATAAATCCGCTCCGGTGAAAAACAAAACGAAATATTCCGGGAGAAATGTGTATCCCGGAAAAAATGGCCTTCCTGGCTGGTGACATGCACACAAGCACAAAATAAAAATAAAAAGAAGCATTCTTTCTTCACAAACCCTTTATTGTTTCGATAAGAAAACGCGAAATGGAGTATTGTTCGTAATAGGATTTCAGTTTCTGCTTCTTGGAAATAGGAAACTAACACTTGGACTGAAAGCTTCTATTTTGCAATACATGATCTTAACAGAGAAATGTGCTGTGGAGATTTACTTCCTACAATTGGTGCAGCTGATTTGCAGGGGATTGAGTGCACCGCGGAAGTTAGGGAAAAACAGATCTTTCGGAAGAATGTGGGAAGTTTCATTCATTTTGAAGACTCATTTCCATTTGCAGGTTCTTTCTGGAATCAAATGGGCCCTATTCCACTATTTTGTCCTTTGGATTTTTCAAGTGATATTTGTGTCATTGGATACGATAGTACCGGGCTGCAGATATATTTTGTTCTTGTAGGCATAAATAAAAAAGGAATACTTTTATGTATATGTAACATTTAAGTTATATTTTTACCCATCTTATTTATATCACTTTACTACAAAATTGTATCAACATTCTATTTTTTTTTTTACATCAATTTCAATTTTCTTATTCCATGTAATATATGAAACATTATAAAGAAGCTTTTTCTGTTCTTTTCTTTTTTTTTTTTTTTTTCGATTTAAAAGCATAATTTCATTAATTTTCTGTGCACATTATTCTTGATGGCGTAGGTAATAAAAACCTTAATTCAAGACTCATCTAAAATAAAAACACTCTGAGATAAAATTAAAACTGCATCCCACCCACACCTACATGCATACCCTTCCACGCATTTAGTTAATAGTTTCCATGAAATGATTCCGTGCAGGTGTTGAAAACCATTTTTTTCCCCTTCCTCCACTCTCACCACTTATTTTATTTTTAAATTTTTATCTCTTGTAATAAAAATCTGGCTGGCGATGTCCTATCGACCGCTGGCCATATCGCCAACTTTTCAAGAGCGGGTGCATTGGAAAGCACAATGTATCCTAACTACCTCGACAAGCCCTGATGACGAGCCGAGAATGCTGCTCTTTAATTATGCCATGGCGTAGTCATTAAGGAGTCGCTAATGACTGTGCGCCACACTGGCGACTCAAAGAGTAAACACTTTTTCTCCGTTGCTGAGATCGCCAAGTGCTTATCAGGGCAGCGCGTGTTAAGAAAAAAACTGTGTCCCAGGCATAAGGTGGAAATTTTGATAGCCATCATCTGGTGATGTAAATAAGCAATTTATATCACAGAACCAACTTCCATAATTATCTCCATTACAACGATAAAATGTTTTTGGTTATATAATTTCGGGTTAATTTTGGATTGAATGTGTGCAGATTCCTAAATTTGCATAAAATGTTTCTTAAGGATGAATTAATATAGTTAGGGAACTAATGAACTTCTCACTTAATAGGAATATATATTTTCTTCGTACGCACGTTTTGTCGCTTTTATTAATTAAAATTATAGTTTAAAGTATGATATCACTTTTGGATATTAATTATAAATTTGTTTGAATAATTAAAAGTTGCACGAGAGATAAAACATATTTTTTTGTTATTGATGCAATTTCAGATTAAGTAATTGCATCCGTAAGTATTTTGTAAAATGTTTATTTATTCGATGATTTAATGGATTTCAAACTTTTCTTAGAATATAAATAATCATATTTGGTGAAGTTTCATTAGATAATCTTGTTTCTATATATATATATATATATATATATATACATTCTCATCTTTCAGTTTTAGTTTGTGATTCTGGCTTGTCTTTTAAATATACGCTAATAACTTCCTTTCAATTTCTGGTTCTTTTAAAATTTTTATCGTTAATCATTGTAGTTTAACATAGCAACACAATAAGTTAACAATTATAATTAAGAATTAATATCAGAATTTAAAAAAAAAAAGTTCTACTGTACAGTGACATTAATCGTTTTAATTACGAATCAAAATTGATCAATCATAATTATTAGATTAAACTGTGTACTATAGGTTAAAGATAATGTTATATGGTATATCGTGAATAATGAGAAATTTAGTACTCATTTAATGCACAATGAGCACAACTTCATTTTTTCATATAAAGTTTCTAGAAAATGGTAATATTTGAAAAAAATATGCATAAATGCATCACATTTATCAAATTTTACAATAAAATATTATCGTAATTGTATATTCAGAAAGAAGAAAAATATAATATATCGCGGTCACATTTCATAGATTATATTATCAAACTAAGAAAACATTATAATTCCATTATAGTTTTTGTTTTTAATATATATATTTGCATTGGTTAAAGGTGGATTTTTATATTTATTTGTTTTAGTGGAAAAAATGGTGATTGAAATATCATAAATAATCTCAAGTCCCAAAATTCCCTTTCATGATTATTACTTTTATATAAGCTTAATATATGCCTCTTTCTCTCTGCAGCTTTGATTAATTTTTAATCGAGCGTGCTAGCCTGGAGGTCAATCTATCTCAAGCACCATCTAACATATCACCAATAGCCTCTTATCCAGGTACACTGAGATGAGTGTCTATTACTCTGGATGTTCCACCATAATAATATGCTAAATCTTAGGCAGGTAATTGCTAGCCTATTATACCCTCATCTCTTCTGTAACAAGTTGTCAGCAATTTAACTCCACCGTCCTGAGAGACCTTCCATCCTGATAGAGATTTAATACAAATATCAACGAACATTACTCATTACTCAGCGTTCTTTAACTACAATTCAACGAACTCGCCTGCAACGTGTCTGCTGGGTATAGATAGGAGGGAGTTTAATATTCAGGTTCTGACTTAGCGTTAAGCCATTGGAGGAAAAGGTCTAATAAATCTCAAACGATGAACAACTCGAATAAATTACGCTGTCGTAAGCTTTCCTATCTAGGAGGGTCTATTCTCGGTTTCAGTAATTGTTAAGAGTGGGATTTCTGAAGTGGTTACCAGGCACGAGATGGTAGGGAGGTGAAGGAAAGGAATCACACCCCTCATACATTCGGATGCGAATGTGGTTTGAGTGCCGGATCATGCTCGCCAATCTTTACTGAAAATTTGATCGGTACAATTTCACTGAGAGAGACGTAAACAGAAACTGTTAAGAGTGTCTTGAATGCTCTGCATTGTAAACGACAAATAAGCGTAAAGGAAATTACGTTCACAAAGGTTTATTAAAATATACAAATTAAAGTCAAAGTTATAAAAAAAATTCTGGAAATGGTTTTCATGAAAAATCATTATGGAATTATGTTACACAATTTCTTGTGTAAACATAATAATTTAAATCTTTATTATTTGTCAATGTCAAGTATTTAGACCTGAGCTCATTTTCCAGAACGATGGAGATATGTAGCAATTTTCTAACGAATAACTAAAAATTAGATTTTTTCGGAGGAGTTTGTTCCTATCTTTTCAATCAAGATGTGGATTAAGCATACTAAGAAACTGCACCTATCTTTTAACCCAAAGAAGAATTTTTAATTTTACAGATTTATTCGGTCCTACTTCAGTACAAAAACGAATGCCCTCTATTTGGCATAATTGTTAAAATTACTGTTATTTTTTTCAATGTCAAGTCTTTAGACCTGAGCTCATTTTCCGGTATGAAGGAGATATGTAGAAATTTTACAAACCGTGGAGGAATTTGTTAGTCTATTTCTATTTTTTTCAATCACGATATGGTATAAACATACTAGGAATTTGTACCGTTCTTTTAGCCCAAAGGAAAATTTTCTGTTCCACAGAATTATTCTACCCAACTTCAGTATAAAAATGAAAGCTTTCGAATTGGAAACAGATGCTTTAACCATACTGGAGTAATAAAATTGAACACAAATAGGGTTTTCCGTTTCGAAAGTCAATATGCTCGTCACAAGACGGATGTATACTTCAGCAAACTGTTTGGTCATTTTGGTCATTCTACAAAGTGATCAGTCCCAAACAAATCAATGGGATTTGAAGTAAAAATGGAAAAAATGTGAAAAAAAGGACTGTAATATTTTTGCAGATAACTAGAAAATTATTTTATTACATTGAATGAATGTAAAATCTTTTAAAATCAATTTCATTGCATAAATGTTATTCATATCTGCTTTATACCTTAACTTATATCATACTTTAGCACGTTAAGACTGATGAGTTTTATTTGGATTTATAGTTATGACAGTCGTCAATATAATATTATTGATTACAACTTATTTTAATCAATTTTGAATTAATTCTAGGCATGTATTTCAGGATTTGGTATTTTAACATATGCGATATCAGTTTGGTAATTTTTTAATAAGTCTCTATACTAATGGAGAGCAAGAAAAAATATTCTGCCATACAATGAATTTCAAAACAAATGCTTCAGTATTTAAAAAGCTAAATGAATGTAAATTCGTTATTTCTCAATATTTATCGCATTCATTTTATCCTTAAATATTCCTTTGATATTTTAAACATTTCAAAGACTTTATGTATACTTTTTAATTGCTATTAAATATTATTTTTTTTATTACATATATATTTTGAGGTTTTTTTTTTTTTTCTGATCTAAAATTTATCTGTATGTAATTGAATATTTTTTTTTATAATAAAGGTCTGTATAGTCCAAAATCTGTAGGTCTGTATAATATAATCTATATAATACAAAAATACATATAAATACTCTAGTACGACTTTCTAGTTTTTTAAAAGATGTATTTTTTACATAATGTTCCTGCCGAATAGGGTAAAGTTCTCCATTTTATTATTACTCTATGTTTTGACTCAAGCTGTCTCATTTCGTTTGAGTGTGGGCATCAAGCAAAAATGTGTAAAAACTTAAATATATTTTTTATAATTTCATCAAATATTTATATGCTTTTTTGATTAATTCTTCATTTCAAAATGACGACAAAAAATATTTTTAAGGCATTTTATAAAATTTAAATACCTCTCTATAGTATTTTGTAAATAATGCTCTGAACAAATTTTCACAACGAGATGATTTAAACTAAGTGTATTGGTAATTAAATAAGAATACCGTAACTTGTCTGAATATCTTATAACAGTTCTTCTATTGGCTTTAAATGTATATTTTACTAAAATTGCATCAAAATTTAAATGCATTCAATAGATGAAAACATATTATTTATAGCAATATTCTTTGTGCATATTTTCTTCCGTAATATTTTTAATGATTTTATTTTCTAAATAGCTTACTCTATTCCTTGACACTTGATAAAATGTAACTCCTTCAAAAAATCTCAAATATATGTTTTTCTTCATATTACAAATTTAAGGTAACAATTTCTGTATTATTAATCGACTTTCAGATTTCTACATAAAGCTATTCATTTCATTAAAACTTTTTGTTTCAGTTACGAGAAATTTTTATGAGAAAACTTCTTCGCACTTGCGTGTTGTATGGAAAAAAAAATAGATTTACCAATGTGCTTCCAAATTTTCAAATGCCAAATGCCAGACATGTTCTAATTGTCTCTAACTATCTTGGAATTTAATGAACATAATTATCGTTAACTTAAATTATATTTATAAATCTAATTGTTAATTTAATTAATTTAATTTTAATTTTAATGCTGGAATTGAATTTTAGGAAGCAGTTTCTCTATTTTAATTCGATATTCAGATATCTTAATTAAAAATTAGTTATTAAGTAACACATTATTTCATCATCTACACTTAAAATAGAAATATATTTTGACAACTTTTTCATGTCAATACAACTTTGCATTTTCGACGTTTAAAGGGAAAATATTTTGGGGAGTCCTTTAAGAAGAAAATACTTCATATTCAAGTGTTGTATGAAAAAAATTGACTCTGATTTAGCTGCCACTATGCTTACTTTTCAAATGTCGAATGTAAGACATGGTTATAATCGCATCTGAGTATCTTGTTATCAGGCGTACTGTAGTACCAGGGTCCGTTGGGACTAGAGTTCTTTGTCATTTGATCTTAGCTTGGCAGATTTTCAATTGAGTCACATAAGAAGATGATATGCAAACATCTTTTATTAAATTTATTCCGCTTATAAATACATTTCAGTTATATTTAGTTACTGTTGCAACTATTTTCTCTCTAAAATATTATTTTTATATGATTTAATTTATGTTTGTGAAAGAGCAAATGAAAGATTCTACAATGTTTTAAAAAAATGAAAATTGTTTTTTTGTACAGCTTCTATCAATGTATTGAAGAAAAAATGCGAATTCTTTAAGACTTTTACTGTGTATCATATCTTTTAAAAATTATCAATAAAATCTCAATAAAAGATAAAATTAAAGTTTAATATAAAAATGTGGTTTGAGTGTTGACTATGTTTACAATTTTTTGAAAAAATTTTTTTATTAGAAATTCGTCAAAGATCTGAATGTTCAGCATTTTAAATGATTAAAATTTACTGATTCTTAATAAAAATACGGAGAGACAGAATTCATTTAATTATATATAGATATATAAATGTTATTTTCTTATTCTAATACATTTCCTTATTTTACTTCACTTTTAAGTCAAATAAAATTATTTTGTCAAGCAATAAGAATTATCATATTTAAATTGCACTATTTTTTTACACAAATCTCTAATATTTATTGTTTTTTTTTCACAGTTATATATTGAAATTAAGTTTTTATTTTTAAATATAACTTTAAACAATTCTCTGACGATAGAAAAAATATTTCCTGTATATTATCATATTGTATTCAGAAGAATATTTCTACAAAAATGTGGGGTACTCATAAACTTGATTTTATATTGACAATTTCTTAGCTAACATAATAATTTTATTATTTTGTAAAAGATTTTTATATTAAATTTGGATTCATCTTTCAAATCACTTAAAAAAATTCGTAAACAAATTATACAAAATTAAATTGTATAAATTCGTATTTATTCAACATTTAAATATACTACTCAAACTGTCTTTAATATTAAAAGCTGCGTTTTTAGGGTTAGTTTAACATATTATATTTTCTACTGTTTCAAGAATCTTCTAAGAAAGAAATAATGCGTTCTTGAGAAACCGCTCACCTGACACTGCTGATTTTGGGGGTTAAGAAAACTATTGGAGGATTTACTTTGTGATTAGCAGAACCACTTCAGTTCTTTTTGAGGTTCTGTTGTCTACTGGGAGATTCGAATGTTGCTCCTTTCCTTCAAACTGAATTCAAATGTTTCTATTCTTAGAAGTTTTGGAATTTAAGTATATGGATAAATTTAACATAAGTGAGAGAAACAGAAATTTAAATTTATGTTATAAAACCATTATACCATAAAATTATGACGTCTTTTTATTTTTTAAAATATTATTTGAAAAGAAAAAAAATTCATTTGATTTTCAAAAGTTAATTTGCCTGTGTCATTTTTTTTAAAAAAACAGTGAGTTTCAGATGTTTCATTTTTAACCTTTGGCAGTGGATGTCAGGTGGAACACGTTAAGATTACAAGCTTGGTAAGCTAAACTCGAAATTCGACAAGCAAATTCGAATCGAAAACGCCTGCATTTATCTGGTCCGTGAATCAGTGGTAACTTTTGCAGCCAGTGAATAGGATGTTTCAGGTTCAAATTGGCTGGTGGCTTTGCTGCTTCTGCAGCATGGGGATTCGATGGTGATGCGTCCTTTCCTTTCTTCTTATACATCAGTGGGACACGAGAACCACTGATGTTAAACAATGAATATCTATATCATGGCTAAATGGATTAATCAGTAGTGCGAAAGTCTTTCAATTGGACTCGAGAAGTAAAATTGAGCCAACGCAGCTACCACTCCAGGATTTGTTCGTGTGTGCATCGTAAAGGCCTCGGGTGCATTTGAGGGTCATTTAATAAGAATAAATCCTCGGGGAAGGCATAGAGGAAAAAGAGAAAAAAATACAAATAATTGTATCTCTTCATTGCATTTAGTGAAATACAGATTTAGCGTTGTCATAAATTTGTTTAAAAAGAAAGATATTAACTATGAATAGCGAATTGGGGTGATATTGCTCACAAAAATAAAGCCGATTATTAGTTCTTAGGTAGCAATGCACCTTCTCGGTAGAATCTTTTTAATTTTATGCGGTTTTCATTTTCATATTTCTTTCGTTATCTTTATTTTAAGTAAGTGTAAATATTTTTATAAATGATTTTAAAATTGCATAAATTCATGCTTTAAATCTTAATTATAACATCTTTATTTACTATGTTGTAAGAAGATGCATATGTAAAAGACTTATTTGCTACATCTTTATCTTAGTTCGGTTAAACTAGTTACTTCGTTAAGTAGATTTCCAACAAAACGCTATAACTAAATATATATTTCCTTTTATTTGTTTTTATTAGTAAATTATATTCAGTTACTCAAACTTTTTTTCTTTAAAAAAACACCCAGATTTTACTACTCTTTTTAAGCTACATAAAAATAAAATACAGGAAGCACAACCAGATACCAAGCAAAGTTTATGAACACTATTATGCATGTTTTATAAACTTTGTATTTATTTCTTCCACGGATTGTTATAAATGTCATATATTTTGCGTTTTACTTCGAAAAAAGTAATAACTTAGAAGAAAATAGTCTTCATTCAAAGACAAAAACTGACCAATTTTTTGCTTGGTCGTGGGTGCGGGAAAAAATATTATTTTTTTCCCTTCGAAGAAAATACCATAAAAATAGAAAGTCATTCCCTTTTTTCCGTATAAATCCCTTAAGGTAGATGCCATGCAGGTAACAAAGGGCAGTTACATCATTTTTCCGCTGTAAAGCGTGAAAAAGGCATTCCAAATGGAAGTCCTTTCTCCGAATTTGTTGCCATTCGACTTGTGATAAATAAGGGAATTTCATTTTGATGTCGAATAAATCCACTCCGGTGAAAACAAAACGAAATATTCCTGGAAGAAATGTGTATCCCAGAAAAATGGCCTTCCTGGCTGGTGACATGCACACACGCGCAAAATAAAAATAAAAAGAAGCATTCTTTCTTCACAGACCCTTTATTGTTTCGATAAGAAAAACGCGAAATGGAGAAACGTTCGTAATAGGATTTCAGTTTCTGCTTCTTGGAAATAGGAAACTAACACTTGGACTGAAAGCTTCTATTTTGCAATACATGATCTTAGCAGAAAAATGTGCTGTAGAGATTTACTTCCGACAATTGGTGCAGCTGCTTTGCAGGGGATTGAGTCGACCGCGGAAGTTAGGAAAAACAGATCTTTCGGAAGAAAGTGGGAAGGTTCATACATTTTGAAGATGCATTTCCATTTGCAGGTACTTTCTGGAATCAAATAGACCCTATTCAACTATTTCATCCTTTAAATTTTTCAAGGGTATTTGTGTCATTGGATACGATAGTACCGCGCCTCAAATATATTTTTTTCTAGTACGTCTAAATAAAAAAGGAATACTTTTATGTTCATATAATATTTAAGATATCTTATTTTTAACACTTTATTACTATATGGGAAATTATATAATTACTTTATTTTCATAGCTGCTGATCAACAAGTATAATGAAGTTGCTTTTGGTAATTTTGAAACTGATATCTGAAGCAGCACGGTAGGTAGCACGTTTAGCCTTGCAAATAAAGAAGCTTGGTTCAAAACCCGGTTCATGTCAAAAAGGATTGAACTACCAGATGAATCCTTGGCGGTAAACTTTTATGACTTGATTTGAATGTGGAGCAGAAGACATTTTGTAGTTTACATGTGGTATGGCGGAATCAGTTACATATGAGTAATTGAAATATCTTATTGTAAGAAGCTTTCTTTTTTCCCTCCATCCAGGAATAGACTAATGGGATGTCCGTCGAACACTGCAGGACACTGAGGATTAGTCACAACACATATTGAAAATAATTGTCATGTTTCCATTAAATCAAAATAACATTTTTTTTTAAAATAAAATAAAAACTATTTTTTAATTGAATACATTTTAATCCATCTTTATTATTCAAATAAATATTTAATATACATCAAAATATTGATTTAAACTTTTTCCTCAATAATTGGAGATAGATAACAGATTTAGAGAATAACGGTAGATTGACAAAATATTGAATTAAAATTTAAAAAAAAATTTCCCATTGATTTTTCTATCCAATATATTCTCGAAAATATATATTTGATTTAAAATTATTAAGTAGAATTTTTATAATAATTCATTTTACACATACATTTTACATTCATTATATAATGAGAAATTTTCTTCGTAAATTTTTTAAATTAAAAGAGACCAAAAAAAAATTAATAATTTAAAAGTCAGAAATTAAAAGCCAGTAAAATTACCCACTAAGTAATTTAAAATTCTGGCTCTTTAAGCGAATACAATAATGGTGGATGAATATTTTCTGTCATATTAAAATAATGATTTTTAATGAGGGGTCAATATTTAAATTTTCTTCCGGTAAATAATTAGATTTTTTTAAAGAATATTGCCCCTTTTATAGTCAAGTGGTTACGAGCGAAGCTAGAATGCAAAAAAAAAAATTAAAATTTGAATTGGCTGACATTTCAGCTAATTATTACCATAATGATAAAAAGAGCCGATTTCATGACGGCCGGGACAAAATTCGGTAAACTGTCTAGCATTAATAGGCAGGCTGCTTTGAGGAGAGTTTACGGGTTCTTCTCATGTTACAAGCAAATGTGGACAGTTACAATTGCAAGTCTTCTCGGAAGACAATGCATCAGCAGGCTGTTAGTGGAAGCTTAAGTATTATATTATTGTAAATTACATGCCTATGAATTATATCCCTGAGAATCACATTATAACACTATACTTATATAACGTGGAAAACGATGCCCACAGATATCCAACAAAGAAAGAAGGGTTTTTTCCCCTTCAATTTCAATTAGAAAATAGTTAGTGATAATGATGTTTCTCAATTCCTACTATTAGTTCCCACTCTCCTATATACAATTATATATCTTGTTCAAATTTTCAATAGTTAATAAAATATTTTTATTCATGCACTCAAGTTCAAATACATTTTTTAAACTTGTAGTGGATGACAGTTTTTTCAAATATTAATTCAGTAATTAAATTTAATTAATTAATTTTAGTTTTTATATGGGAGAAAAAAAAATGTAACTAAAATAAAATTTTCTTTGTTGACCTAAGTAGGAATTGACTTTAATTTTTTTTTATTATTATTTTTGTTTTTACCTTAGTTACAATTTTACAAGAAAGACATTAATTAAAGAAAGAAAATGACTTATTTTCATATTTATTATACAATTATGAAAATATATTTATTTATTATGAACATATTTCCTACATGTTCATTTTTTTTATTTTCATATATTTTATTTTCTGAATAATAACTTAAAAATACATATATTATGACTTATAATTGCTAAATTTAAACAAAAAAACATTTTGATACAAACAGCTTTATTATTATGACATTTTCTCAGAATATACATACTACAACCAACAATAACTCTTTTTTATATTCTTTGCTTTCTTTTTATACCGCAAATAAATGAGTACCATCTCTATACTACAGTACTTTGCTTTAAAATAAACCGCTATGCGAATAAAGTTTCCAGAAAATTACTCTCTTTATTTACCCTAAGTCTTCCCAAAATTTTATGACTCGGATGTTCAAAGTTATAAGTATTCCTCGTGTGTCCTCATTTTATTCTAAAATTCATAAGCTCCGAGACATGGCCGAAACAAAAGAATGGCGTATAAAATTTAATGACTCAACTAACCATTACGCCAAAATGTGTAACAATGTAATATCGCATAAAATACGCTTTTGTAATTTATAATCAAGTCTGAAAATGTTTGCTGTATATACTTTAAAATAGCCCGATTTCGATTTAAAATGTAAACGTTAAATTATTATTGTTTGCATAAATATTGTTTATTAATAAGAAATATTTCAAGAGTTTTATTATGTATTAACATACAACAAGTTTCCATGCATTCATACAAAGCTGCATTTATTTATTTTAAAAAAAAAATAATAGCTAGTAGAGTACTAGCACTGGTGGAAAAAAATGGGTGCATAGATTTTTTTTTTTCTCATTGCTTTGAGGACAGGGTTGTATTGACCATGTCCCTGTGAAACTAATATTCCAATGCAAACTAATATTGAAGACGGCATGTCGTGTGGACTGCACCTACGAACGCTGTTACTCATTTAGCACTACCCAGGGGACACATATAGCTTGAAGATATGCTTAGGACTCGAGTAATGTGGTACCAAAGGCCAGGGCACTATACAATTGGCCATCAGGCTGCTACAGATAAAGGAGCTAGGATCGGTAAGTCTTTTAGTAAAGCTATGGCCCTTAAGTCTATTAACAAAACTATGCCATTTAAGTCTAAAGGTATCGTCCAGATGAGATCAAAAATGGGACGCGCTGCTTACGTTCTGATGGTCTCAGTTTCACTGCTAAAAGCAGCTCATGTCTGTCAATGACTGTCGACAGATATTCGTGAAGGGGGTCATGAGTGACAGCTAGTCGTAAATGGGTTCCTTTGCTATGATGAAAAAATCAACTCTTGTTGGAGCAAAGGTCAAGATACATGTTTTATTGGTAGAGTTCAGTCTAACTGGTTTTTAATTGATTCGCGTATGGAACTCTTCTAAGCCAGATACATGTTTTTCCGGTAGAGTTCGGTCAAACTGGCTTTTAATGGATTTGCGTTTTGAACTCGTTCTAAGGTTGAGATACAAATTTTTCCGGTAGGGTTCAGTCAAACTGGTTTTTAATGGATTCGCGGGTGGAACTCGTTCTAGTTTTGGTGGGGTTATTAGAAAAGCTATCCCCTATCATTCATGTAACGAAGTAAATTTTTTTTTCCTTTAACTTAGTCATGGTATTAACGCTTTTAACAATTTAAATGCATCTCTTACAATAAGCCGCTATTAACTATCATAAAAAAGCGTCTTTAAATTAATAGCAGAGCATTTTAGAAATTTATATTTACTATATCCAAAAAAAAAAAAAAAAAAAAAAAAAAAAAAATTGAATGAAATAAAACCAACAGAAAATTTTCGACTAGGATGCTAAATTAACTTATTATAGTACAGTGTAAAAAACTATTTGAATTTAGAGGAGAAAAAAAAATTCTTAACTAAGTGCTCATTAAAAGAGAATAAATTTGATGTTATTTGAATCTTCAAAACAAGGAATAAATATTTCTAGAAATATCTTTCTTTAACAGTACATCAAGGCAGGTGTACATTATGGTTTAGTTTTTTTTTTTATTATTATTATTTCACGATCTCATTTCGCTATTTATGTCAGAAAAAAATTTTCCTAGTTATGGAAAAGAAGTGGAATAAAATAAAGGAAAGCAGCAATGGTTTACGAAAAGTAATATTTCTCTTCCGTTAAAGACAGCTTTTCATCATTTATTTTCAATTTACTTTTGGGCTCGAAAGAAAAAAAAATTTCATGATGGTTCTTAAGAAAAGGCTTTTTTTTTCAAAAGTAAATTATATCTTTTGATAAATTAGCTATAAATACAGCTTCCTAAATAATCTTACAAAACATATATTATGCTGTACTTATTGGAGCAAAATAATGTGATGATCACAAATAAATGTACTTGTTTTTATTGTGCTTTAACAGTCTTTCTATCAGAAAAAAATGGATTTAAAATGTCTCAAAATAAATTGATAGTAAATAGGTCAAATTTTTAGAAAGATGAATTGCATTTTAATATCTTACCAGTGCAATTCTTTTTCAATTACATAAAAAACTGGGGCTACAAGCAAAATATTATATTGCAGACTGATTATAAAATTTTTTTGCATTTTTTATATGTTATATAAAAGTCTTGGAAAAATGTTTGAAATTTTCAAGAAATTTGTAAGTCAATATATTTTGGTTTTATCGGAAAAATGCACTCATGTCCATAAATTAAGGATAATTCAGAATCCCACAGAAATTGAACTCTAAAATAAAAATTTCACCTGTAGAATTATCACACACATCTTGAAGAAGAATATTCAAATTTCAGGAAACCACCAGATGGCGCGGATAGTACGTCACAATGACGAGAGTGTACGAGAGAGGGGTATATAAGGAATAGTGGCAAAGAAGTAAGATTATTCACAAGCGCTTTAAAAGCCTTTCAGTGCAATAACCGCATAGTTATGGCACAAAGGAAGCATTTGGATGATTTTTTACGTGGTAGAATTATCGGACGACTGGAATGTGGACTTACCCAGCTGGAAGTATCCGACGAACTTGAATCGCCCAGAGAGTCATCTCGAGGCTTTGGCAACGATTCCAAGATGATGGTAATGTGAGTAGATGTTACAGCACAGGTCGTCCCCGAGTTACAACGCCGAAATGAGGACCGATATTTAGCAGTTACTGCCAAAAGAAACAGACGGAGCACAGCATCAGACCTGTCTCGTCAGCTCTCTTCAGCTACCGGTACGACAGTTTCAAGGCAGACCGTGTACAGTCGCTTAGGGCACATTGGTCTATATGCTCGTAGGCCTGTCAGATATGTTCCACTTACCGCAACTCACTGTCGCCTGCGATTAACCTGGAGTAGAGAGCATGCATTGTGAACACCGCAACAGTGGTCTGGTGTGATGTTTTCCGACGAGTCCAATTTTAGTTTGCAGTCTGATTCTCGTCGGACTTTCATATGGAGAGCGCCAGGTACCCGTTACCACCAAGAGAACACCATTGAACGACACCGTTACGGTGGTGCAGGATGGCTCGTTTGGGAAGGAATTATTCTTGGTTTCAGAACTGACTTGCATGTTCAGAGTGTAACGATGACAGGCCACATCTATCGGGATGTCATTCTGGAACAACATGTAAGTTTGTTTCGGGGCGACATGGGTGCAGAATTTCTGTTTATGGATGACAACGCCCGTCCTCACCGTGCAAACATTGTAGACGAATGCCTTCAATTGGAGGATATCATCCGTATGGATTGGCCAGCATACTCACCGGACATGAATCCAATAGAGCATGTGTGGGATATGCTTGGCTGACGAATTGCAGCCCGTCAATCCCCTCCCACCTGTTAAACTGGAACTTCGGAGGGCATTGCTTGATAAGTGGTGTAATATTCCCCAAGATCAGATTGATAATTTGATACTCAGCATGCCTAGGCGTTGTAAGGCCTGTATTGGATCGTCCGGGAGACATACTCCATATTAACCATCATACTAACCATGTTATACTGTTTTTTGTAAATAGGTTCTTTTTTGAAATTTGCTCCAGGGAGTAAAAATCGCAATTTTTATTAATTATGTCAAACATATAGCATCTTTTTTGCTCTTTACCTTTTGTTTATTAAATAGACTTGACAAATAAGTCAAATTTGTTTTGCTTCTGTCTCTTTCTTTGCCTGAATTTCATTATCCTTAATTTATGGACATGAGTGTATTTTTATGAATGCTTGCCATTTAAAAATATATATAAATGCATTTGATTAAATAGTATGATGAGATATGATCTTTAAATAAAATTATTACATAATACTAACTATCATGATAGTTAGATATTAGATACTTTGATTATGACTCATACTATCATCTGACAGATCCTTGATGTACTTTCAACTTCGAATTCATGCAAAATTTATGATGTTTTGATATTTCAAATTTCATAAGTCTTATTTTATTATTTTTCTTGATCTACGATACCAATTTAAACAATAGAAATGTTGAAATAAATAAATCTGCACTGATAACTTTCAATAATCCAAACGTACATAATTGAAGAGGCAGGTAGAAAGTGAGAGCTAATATTTAAAACCTGTTAAATGTTATTAATAAATGTTATGTATTCCTGAACTTTTACTTGCCCAAATACAACAAGGTTAAAACATATTTTTAAAATAACTTTCCGGCATTTTGTGTCCTATCTTGATAATTAAAAAATTGTTGCTTTTGCAACATTGGGTAATAATGGTTCTTTAATGATAGAGAAATAGCATCATTTACTGCATTAATCGGGGACTAAGATAAACTCTAATGGCCTAAGTCGTGCAATAATGTAAATGGTACTAAGGAAAAAAATACTCAGTTAATATAATACAATACTAATAAATATTACCAAACCGAAAAGTGAAAGGTATAGAATTGCGTTCCGGATATGTTTTAATATTCTTAGATATATTCTGTCCTTTGATAAGTTTTCTCATGAAAGGTATTATAAATTATTATATAATAACATGTGAAATTGTTTACGAAATTTGTTGATAGACTAAAACTGTTTATCCCAGATTTAAAATGTAAAAAAAAAAAAAATTTCATTTATGCATTTTTTTCAAATATACGACTGAATTACCTTTGAAAATATAGCATCGAAGTGAGAAAAGATTGTTAATTTACACTCTTTTTATTGAATTTAATAGTGAAAAAGAAAGAAAATGTAAGGTAAATATGTAACAGCTGAAATTCAAATTGCTCATGTTTGTTTGTTGTACTTGTATAAATATTTGATTTTTTGATTAAGTAGTTATATTAGGAGTTATAATAAATATTTTAAAAACACTCTTATACAATAAAACGTATTATGAAGAATTCTAGTTATAAAATTGATACATTTCTAGATTTTCCAATTTATTAATTATTTTTGTAACGCATTATATAGGCAATAGTTTCAATTCAACAACTATAAGTTATTATATCATTTTTTTAAATTTATATAGGTTTAATAAAATGCAATTGAAAATTTTAAACCCTATTTTCTTTTTAAATTAAAAAACTAAAAATATAACTGAAGTCATAGCTTTACTCTCCTCTTCCAATTATTTTTGTAACTTCGCAACTAGTAGTACTCTTGAAATTGACATGTTAGAAAGCTGGCATCGTCATTATTTTGAGGAATTTGTTTTTGCTTTGTAAATTACATTTTTATTAGAAAGATTAATCTGTATTATTATCATGAGATTCAAAGCCATGAATTTGGCTGAATTAATAAATCCCCACACCTTTCTATTCTTAATGTATCTGTTTCATGTTAAAGCAAGGAATCAAAGTCTGAAGAGATGAATTAATTGATTGTGTTTAGATAGACAATCGATTTAATTTTATTCATTCATGGATAATGAATTTTTTTTTGCGATGTAAAATATAGAAAAAACAGTTGTAAAAAATCACGAATGTTGAAAAATAACAGAAGTTTCTTGAAATAAATGTACTGAAATGTTCATGTTCCTAAGTAAGTTTTTCAAAATTTTGTTAGTAAACAAATAAACCGAACAGTTGAAGCGTTGAGGATACGAAGGGACCAAAAATCGGATCAAGAAATGTGTTCGCCATTTGCCATATAAATATAGCAATTATTAAAAAATAATGAACCATAAATGAGACATTTCATAAGACAATACCTGAATATCTTTTTTGTTGAGTTCGCCCTAATGGAATAGTTTTTTTCACAACCATCTCTTGTTTTGTCTCCCTTTGTATCCACGATGCATCTATTGCATAGGTAGAAATTGAGCGTTGGATGGGTCGTTGAGCCTGATGCATTCTAATATATCATACAATATTAATGTTGCACCGATTTTCTAGTTTTTTTTAGTCTTAACTGAACATTATGTATCATTTTACCATTTACATGCATTTGAAGTGTAATATACTGAATCAATATTTCCAAAGTTTAAGTTATAATGTCTGTTCTTTAAGTTAAGTTATAGTGTCTGTTTATACTTCAAAATATATAAAACAAAAATAAAAAGGGTCAGTGAAACGAAAAGTTAATAAACGTTCTGGAGTTAATTTATTAAACAAGTGGGACATTCTTCTTAAAAACCTTAACATGTTCCAAAAAGTTTTGTAACGCTTGAAATAAGACACATTTTTTTTGGAAAAATTGTTTGGCTGTAAAATCAATTATACACCAATCAGTGATTTTTTTTTTAACATTAATAGCCTGAAATAAACTTCCAAATGTTAGCAGCTTTTGAATCAGGTTAAAAAACAAACCAGTTGTTGATCAGTATGACAAGCATTTTTGACAAATGTCACGCCACTTTTAAATTTTCTATATCACTCACTTGCTACAATTTTCTTCATACCTGTTACGGTGTCAAATGTGCTTTAATTTAACCATTAATGTCAGTAGATTTTATACTTAAAAGTCTCAGTAGCACCTTTAACAGAAAGCTGTTATTTTTGGTACATTTCTCCAATATCTTTTCATGTTTATATTGCTGTCTTATTATGTCTGTTTATATTACTGTCTGTATCTATTACTGTAGTTTTTATACACATCTACCTTCTGCTGAGTATATTTTACAGTGTTAGATATAATGCACTCAGCGTACAGCAGTCATAAATTTTGAAATTTACTGTAACATTTAAAATTTCCATTTGACTGTCCCTCGTATTATTTATTTCTATATGTCTGTTATTTATTAATTTTTGTAGCTTTGAATTCATTACTTATTTGTATATTTTTTCCCTTTGACATTATTGTCAATTAATAAATTTTATATCTTAATTTATTTATTTTTTTTTTGGGGTGTGTGGTGTTATTTATTTAGGTATTTTATGAAAAAGAAATGGGAATTTTAAAGATAATCTTTGGCAATTAATTAAAATTTTTTTCTAATGAACAAAAATAAAAAAAAAAAAAAAATATTACAATTCTTTTGATGATTATTTTAATTTACTTTATTTCAAACTAAAAGAAATACATTTTATTTATAATTTAATAATAACTCTAAAACAAATTAAGCTGAAAATGATTTGTTATTAACCGTAATTTTTCAAATAAAATAAATTCAAATAGTATTGCTCGCTGTTTTTTATTTTTATTGTGCATTTTTATCTATCCATATATATTTTTGGAAAAGCAAATTATTTTCTTTTTTTTTGTATTAGTATGTTTTTTTTTTCTTTATAGTTTCTGGTACAGTGGAAAGAAAAAGAGATAAATACAGAAAAAAGACAAAACAACAATACAGTTTTACATTTTAATAATATCACTTAAAACTGGAAGATTTTTAACATGTTTATTGGGAAAAATCATGCAACTTGTGAAAAGTTACATTTACCGTTCCCATTTCTGTAACTGATTTTTATCTCCATTCTTAATGAAGCACCAAGTTATCTCTCATACTTAATTATAATAGATTTCAGTGTAACCAATTAATACAAGTTTTGAAATGTATAAAAAATGTGTCCATATGTACACACACCCACACAATAGTACCAAAACGTTAGAGCACTGGGAATACACTATTAAACAGCAGCAACTTTCGGTTCACTATCTTCATAGGTAGTACTTCTCATGATTAGTAGTTCTTATATTGTGATTTATGTATTTTGCACTTATGATTATCCTGTGACTAAATTAAAGAAATAAACTAATTTTTATTGGTTTCATTAACTATAAATAGTAAGATGTATTACAGATATAACTATTGGTAGACAAACCATTTTTAGAAATCATAAGGAAATTAAATAATAAGTAAAAACTAAAACTCATCGCAAAAATCTTTTTTTTTTTTTTTTTTGCGATATGGATTATATTACATTTTTTAAGAATGCATTGCATTTGATTATTTTCTAAAACATGTGTAACTTATCCTATATTCTGAAAAGAAATGTATTGTTTTTTTTTCCTAAAAGCGTTTTTACATTAGAAAAGAAGAGCTTCAGTTAAAGATATACAAAAATATGTTTTGTGCTTGTCTGTAATATAGATTGAATTTTAATTAAAAACAATAATGTTAACTAATTTATTTGTGTTTAAATTCCTGAGGGTTAATATTTATTTTATATTGTTATCATAATTTTTGAAGATCAGACATGCATGAGTGTATTTAGTGGAATGTCTGTCTTTTTACTGATTTGTATCGCTAATAGAGTTTTACTTACTATGTCTTCAAACGAATTTAAAAGTATGTCTTTGGAATAGAGATTGTGTCAAATACATCGGCTTCAATACTTTTATAATAGCAAATTCAGCGACAGATCATGTAGAAATATATTGTTTTTCTTTTCCATAAGCCAAGGCACAACAACGAGTAAATCACATTGACTTCCAGCTCTTTGTTTATATTTTGATGAGCAAACACATTGGTAAGTAATATTAAATTTTTATCTAAGTTTTGCCAGAGAAATTGTTTATAAAATAAATATACTCTCAAGGTTATAGTTAATTGTTAATATATTGGTTATGATATATTGATTTCCTTATTCATAAGATATTTGAAAAAAAAATTTCAATTAAGTTGTATTTATATATAAGTTATTAGTTATTATAATGAAAAATATTTTTACATAATGTTGAAATACAATTTTTTGTACTTCCTTTTAATTGTTTTCCGTTATTAATAGTTCTTCCTTTTTAATTTTATTGCTTTTAATCTATTTTAAACGTATTGTTTATTTATCTTTTTAACGTAAAGCTTAAGTTCTGTGTATTACTTAATCAATGTTTCATACATTATGATGCATGGAGCTTCATGCATTTTCGAAAGAAAACTTATTTATAATGTTTTATTTATATTGACTGGCTTAAATACATATTTTTATTAATGTGTCAAAAGTTAATTTTAAAATATTTGAAATTCATTATTTTATTTAATATATCGTTACATAGATATTCCATTACTTTTATTAAAATATGAAGCCAGTATCAGAACAAATTGTACCTGAAGATTGATAAAAGAAATAAAATAAAATTGTAGCATTTATCTCTTAATTCAAACGTTAATATCTCTTTCAAATTGTAATATATATCTCTTACAATTTTCAAATTATCCAGAGCTATTTTTATTTTTACAGAACATCATTTCTGTATCTGCAATCTTCTGAATTCATTAGATTTGTTTAAACCACTGCAGAGCTGGAAGTCAACTGTGACCGAAATCTTCTGCCTTAGACACATTTGTGTGTCATCTCACTTGCAAATCCATCTCCTTCACAGTGATTTTACGGAATTTCTGAATGAAAACACTTCAATTCTCGATTTTCTTTCAAAAGACAATCGATCAAAAATTGTCTAAACTTCTTTGAGATCTCTTCTTTGATTCAAACAGTCTCTCATCACACTGGCGTCGAAATTGTTGTCCTTCTACCACGAGGGGGTGTATACACCTCCTAAAACACAAATAACAAGATATCAAACATCAGTTAAAGAAATTACTTTGTCTCTAAATTATACTTAATATATAATATTTAACAATTATATAGTAAATAGAATTTCCATTACAAACTAATATACCATGGTATTACATTAAAATCTCCACGTAATATTTCCTATAGTACAGCGTAAAATAGTTAACAAAAATTGATAAAACAATTTGGATGAATTATGGGAAATTAAGAACGAAATTGAAGATGATACAAATACTACATGAAATATCATAGACTATGTGAATTGTTCAATTTTGTTTTTAAAAAAAAGACGGCGGTGGTACTTTTACAACATTTATTTTAATAGATTGATTCTCCAAGACTAATTTTAATTCTAAACTTACTGGAATTTTATTGAGGTCTTATTTAAATGTTTATGAGACATTAAAAGGATATTGATTTAAACTGATCTCGAAAATATGTTAAAAAAATCTATGTAATTTATTGTTACTGCACGTAATTTGACAAAAATAAATTTATTGTTAAATTGATAAATTTTTTTTTATTTTGCCAAATTATTCTTAAATATTTTTATTTTCCATTAAGAAATGTGCATAAAATATTTTTATTTTAATTTAATTTTAAATATCTTTTTCCTGTTCTAATATATATTTCAACATAGAATTTCTTACAACAAAAAATATCTAGAAAAAGTTCAAAATACTGTTTAATAATTGCTAACTTAAAAAGTTTTTAAATTAATTTTAAAGATAAAAAACAAATTTATTTGAAAGTCTTTTGATTAGAAATCCATATAAATATATTTTTAAGATTTATTATTATTAAATTATATTTTTTTTTGTGGAAACATTTTTGCACCATATGAATATATTTTCATACTGAAATATTACGGCCTTTTTGGCAAAAATTTTTAAACAAATGAACTCTCTTTTTCGAAGAAAAAAAAAATATTTTCTTTGTCCAAAAATATTTAAAAAATATCACTTTAATAGAAACTAACCTGGTTAGTGTCTTTTCCCTTGCAACTCATGGAAATTCCGTTTCTATATAATACTGAAAATATATTCAAATGATGAAAAAAAATAATTAGAATGGTTCAAAAGGATGGAAAACTTTTTTTCAAAAAAGATTTTTAACGCAAAATTGGAAAAGAACAAAAAAGAAATGGGCATAAAAATTCAATGTTAGATTAAGCGAATGAAAAATTGTCAAAATCAAAAGCGTACTGCTTAATATGCTTCTAGCTTTTTCTTTTATAAGCAAAATATTTTAGCGTCTTCCTAAAAGTTTTCAATAATTTTGGCTTTTTCAGCATATTTCTTCCGAAGTATTGAAGAAAAAATGTATCTGAATTATTTAGAATATTTTATCATGGTTGTCATATAAAGTGCAAAATATAGCACTGTAAGCAAGCTTCATTCATATGTTGCTTTTGGTTTATTTATACATGCTTCGTTTGCTTTATTTATGCAAAATCTAATATCTACGAAATATTTTACTAAGAATAACAGCCAAATAACAAAAATAAAATTTTAATATGTAAGAAACAATGATTTCAAAAACATAGTATAAACATGGTAAATATTATACATAATGTAATATATATACAAATACATTGTTTAACTTACCCTTTTTTTTATGCAAAAATATATACACAAAAATTGATGAAGTACATGGAAACGATAAAACGAAAAATAAAAATAAAATTAATGAATATTATAAACTTTGTATTTTGTTACTGATTTAGTATCGCTGCTGTCAGTACAATAATTTCAAAATCTAAGTTAAGTAAAAATATAAAAAAAAATCATAAATCAACTGCAATCAATTATTATGATAACAAATTTTTATTCAAGAAATAATTCCAATTTTATTAAAAGTATTGGTTACTGTTATGTAACAGTAATTCAAAATGGCCCTCTCTGAAAAATCGAACCTTATAATTTCAATATTTGTCAATACATTTTAACAAAACGAAGTCTTCGAATTTCTTCGCAGTTTTAAATAGTACCAGTGTAGTTTAGTATGAATCAGTGAATTTTACAATGTCTACTACTGCAGATCAGAAAAATAAATTGGCAATAGGGTCTTCTGGGAAGATAAAACTGCTATCTGATTTTTCTAATTCGTTGTCTTCCGTCAAAGAGTAACAGATGTAGTCTACGCGGTTGTTTATCATAGTTTTCACAATTTAAACTGATTGAGAGAGAAGGCTAATCCCGCTGCTAAAAATGAAGATGTCCATGAAATAACGAAACCAATATGTATGTTACGAGACACTAAGTACAAATCCTTCGACACCCTAGAAGATGTCAATGAGATATTGAATCACCCAATGGAATTCCTAAATTGCTTTATCAGGTTGGAGTGCCTCCACATTAACTTTTTTTAAGTGGGAGCTCCTATTATCTTTCTGCGGGAACCCTGAGGCGAAACTTTTTACGATGCCACATAGTTCTTTGTAATGCAAGATGCTGGTCAATGTGGTTGAAAACGACTGTTATATCAAAGAAAGGGACAGGATGAAACAGTTTTTATTCCACTCATACGACACATTACGCTAGACATCTTATTTAACTTCAAGAGATTGTAATTTGCAGTGAGACTTGTGTTCACGATCATCATGAACAAGTCAAAAGTGCAGTCTATTAAGTGCTATGGAATAATTTGTTGCTCTCGTTTTTTAGCTTTACTTTGTTTGCTGAATGTTGGGCCCAAACAATTTTTTATTCTTGCACTTAGATGGCAATATAAAAATGTTGTTCATAATTAGGTTTTCAGTTAAAATAATATTACTATAAATGTGAAAAATATTTTATTTTACAATTTTACACTACCATCATTCTGAAGACAAATACGTTTCTCTGCCAAAACATGGAAAAATAAATATCAAAACATGGAAAAATAAATATGATGGAAAACTATAGCAACTAGCATTTTTAAGGCAAGATAATCTTCGCATTTTGAAATATCAAAAATATATTATGTGAAATAAAACCCCAAACCCTACATGGATACAAAAATATTTGTTAAATGATGAATCAGTACTATATTTGGAAGTTGCATAACAAGAAAAAGGAACCCATATTACATCTTACATTATATAGCAAAATCAGAAGTAAAAATATCTTATGGCATTAACTTGGAGATATTTCTTGATAAAAACAAAATAAAAGTAATATACTAAGATTACTTTTTATTTTTAACCCCTTTTCTTAGAACTCTGATATAAATGATCATGAACGAAAATACACTCAAATATTTTTTTTTTGTTAGAAATAATAGAAAATGTGTTTTCAAACGCTATTAGAAATAAAAATATAAATAAATCCCTATTCTTCAATTAAACAAACAAGTGTAGAGAAATAACATTTCTTTAATTCCATAAAAATAAAAACGTCCATGCATTTTGGCATATAAATTTTTGCAACAATGCAGTTTCTTATATTAATAACTTTACAAAGTATTGATTTAAAAATGTTTACATAAACTCGGATTGGCGTTGTGTATTGATATTTAATATCAATATCACACATATAAATTTGACACACATATATTTATTTGTGTGTCAAATTTATATGTGCTATTGTGATATTGTTTTTTTGTATTTAAACAACTAAATGTAATCGGTAATATGAGAAATTTTATATATCGTGTACTTTCGCTTCATAAAATATAACTTACTGTATTTTTAATATACGTATATATATATATGTGTATTAGAATTCTTTACCATGGATCGTTCTTAATCATAGTATTATACAATACGAGCTAATGGTAGTTGTATCGTCCAGTAAAATACTATATGAAATAAAATAGTAAATAAAAAAAAAAAAACTTTCATAAAAACAGAAATTTGAGTATTATGCTATTTCATTGTGACCAGAAAACGCGACACTGTTATTGCTATTGTTACTTCAGAAGAAAATGTAACCAGTATATTACAATGTTCATGTGCAATCATATGATTACATTTACATTACATTACTGGTTACATTTTCTGTTCAAATTGTTACAGTAAAATGACTGGCATTTCTGAAGAGTCTGAAATATAATGCTGAAAGTTACTAAAATTAAGGGGGCGTTATTATTTATTTACTTTTAAGAAACATTGTACACTAATTTTAACAGCACTAATTTTAGTAAGTGTTATAAGCATTATTAGTGTAAGTATTTTCTCAACATTAAGTTACTCAAGGAAGTCTTATAGCTATTATATATTTGCTATTATATCTTTAATAGCTATTGTATCTTGTAGAAATTATTACCTATTATATCTACTATATAATCGTGTAGCTAAATCAACAGCTATGCGTGATATTATTCTTAAGAATTTTTTTTTTTTTAATTTCATCTCTTTAGATTTGCTAAATGCAATTTTGTTCGATTTTTGCCATGATGTCAATTGATTTTGATATTATCTTGCACATTGTGAAAAAATAAAACATTGCTTAAAAACCCAATAACGTTTGAATATATTCGTCAAAAACATACCCATACGGGATAAATTAAAACTCGTAAATGAATTTTTCATTACTATTATGTATTATTTTTTTGTATCAATTATTTTTACTTCTTGTCCTTTTTATTTCTACAATTACGTATTTTTACTAATTAGTAAAATATGAAAAAAATATTATTATGTACCTTATGTATTATAAATAAAAACAGATGACCAAATATTTATTATAGCCATATTTTTATGTGGCTAGGATCAAATGTTACACGACAAAATATTAAAAAAAAAAGCTATCCAAATTAAATTTCAAAAGTTATATTAATATTAGTTTAATTGATATTGTTGTTACTTTGATAATATGTAGTGCTGGGAACTTACCCTACTTCCGTGGAAATTAGGATTGTGCATACCAGATCTACCTCGAGGCAGAGTTCTTCTCTCGTCTTCCAGTTCGGGATGAGGCATTCCTGCCCCTAGCATGGCTTGCGGAGGTCGGCGGTGGTAGTCCAAGGTTGCGAAGGGTACGGCATTGGCATCATATTGACAGATGTTGGGAGCCACAACAGGTTGGTTCGGGCAAAAGTCAATGTAGGCTTCTTGTCGGTGCTACACACATTAAGAATGGAATTGAAAAAAAAATCCATTATTGTTTTTAAATTCGCCTTTTTTTAATGAAAAAAATTTTTTTTTTTTTAATTTTATAGTTCTTAATAATAATATTTTATATTGTATCTGAAATTTCTTGATATATATGTCGACCTGAAACAGTTGACTAATTTTATTTTGAGTATACGAAACAATTATTAATAAATAATTTTGCTTTGCTGTAATACAAAACAAAATGTATAAAAAAACAATGTTTATACTTAATCTAGTTGCAACCAAAATAAAATGCAGATGCTTGTATTTGGAATTTTTGAAGAGGTCTATTGTTTGATCTTTTTTATCCATGTGAAAAAAAAAAAAAAAATTAAGAAGATTTTTTTTTCGAATTACTGTCAAATATAAATAAGGTATTTTGATCCTAAGCATTTTCACATAATTAAATTCATATCACCGCATATTTTAGTAGTCATTGTTTAGAAATTAGGTAATCTAATTCTTTACAAATGTTTTATTTACCAAAATAAATAATATTTTCCTATACATAATTTTTATTATATATATATATCCTATACTTTAAATGATAAGCATTTATCGTGATAATTACTATTTTAATTACTAACAATTGTATAAAGAATTAAATTATGAAAAATATTTTAAAAATCTATTAATTATTATTTAGAGAAAATAAAAGATAGTTTCAGTATCAGTAATTTACTAAATTAGCTGTAAAATAATGTATTGATTGCCTTCCAAAATACCAAGCTAAAATTAATGCTTCTAGTAGTCTTCAAATTTTTTACAATGTATAGGAAAGAAATGCAAAAGAATAGCTGTATTCTGTATGAGTAAATGCCCATGAAATAGTATAACAAGACTCATAATCTGTTGTAAGCATTCGATTAATACTTTACTTCCTATTTTCTGTTCAGATGCCTAATTATACTTTATCGAAAATAATTTCAATATTGCGAGCGACCTCTAAGATTTACAGAGTTAGAATTGTGCTTTATCTAATCAGTCGATAATTCCCACTAGAAACACGTGCGTGTGTTGAACAAGATCAAGCAAATCAATCATTTGATGTGAAATGGCAAAATGCACATATGCAGTAGCCTCGCCACGATCACAGTACAAGGTGATAGTCATTTAGTGTAGAAATTATTTATTATTAAACTATAACATTAGTGCCCCTAATTCATAAATTTAGAAGTGTTGCATAACATTCTGTACATGTAATCTATATATTCGTCTTCAGACAACAGGACATTTTTTCTTGGCATGCAACGACTACTTTTACTCTACATACAACAAAAATATCTGCCATTTCATAGCTGGGATTCAATCAGATATTCATCATTTTTCAGATGAATCTTGATTCTGTATATACAGCACCAAGTAGGTCACTTGAATTTGACGCCATCACAGTGACAGATTGTATGAAATTTATAATAAATATCTAGTTTTACTGTATTAATAGGATTCAGCGATATATAATCCAGGCTATATGTACATTCAAAAGTTATCATCTATACAGTTGTGGAATCTGTTATCTTTGGTCACCTTCAAAATATGAAATTATAATGCAGCACCCAATGGTTTTATGATGCACCCAAAGTTTCACTACTTAAATAGCCTACACATTAATCAGAATTGTGGACCAGAGAACAAGTATGGTTGAATATCGTCCAACGAATGGCATTTTGTAGAACACTTTGAAGTACACCAGATGAATGGCGATGTCTATGGGAACATGTGTCTGACATACTTCATATGCGTGCAAATTATTTTTCCTCTAAGGTTATTACTTGTTGTAGGAGTTATTGCAGCTTATAGAAGATACCTAAAAATAATAATTTTGTTTCGTTTATCAAAATGAAATGAGGTTATAATTTGAATTATTCTATACATTTAGTTTATGTTATTTATATTACAAATATGACGGTAATTCTTATTGTTCATGGTGTTGTATTTTTATGAGTAATAGATAGTCAAGACTTTGCAAGTGCAAAAATAATTACTAGCATAAGAAAATCATTACGTTACATGTACATTTAAAGCAAAAGTTCCGAGAAAGCGGCAACAAAAAATGTGGATAATATTACGCTTTTCAAATGCTTACTCAAGTCAAATATAAAAAGAAGATACTTATATCTAACTAAAAACATCATTAATCATTTTTTCTTATCGAAATTGAACTTAAACACTTAAAAAAATTGGAAAACTTTATTTATGTCCATTCTTTAGTTGGGATAATTTATCAAATTCTTTTTAAATAATAAGATTTTGTAATCTTAACACTTTAATAACTGAACTGAATGAATGAATTCGATATCTTTGAGTATAATACACTTTAAAGAATATCCCAGTAAACATGCTACCAGCAAAAGGATTTCGATTCTGCTCACCACAAAAATCTAGAAAATCTCGGCCTGCCATCAGAATTTATATAAGAGTCTTTTCGTCCCATTGAGGAATGTGCTAATAATAACCATATCAAAGAGTCACTAATCACAAAATCAATCGCCTTCGAACTTACCAGTGGATTCAATTCAACAAAAGAGACCTTTTGCGCCATTTATTCTAAGACCTATTTGGGTCACTTCATTGGCGGAGATCCATCGATTTCTCTTTTTTTTTTTTTTCCAACAGGAAAGGATCCAAGATGTTAATTGATTAAGGTTTGGTAGAGGTTTACCAAAAGCAAAAATCAGATAGTTTAAAATCAAATTTAACGTAAATCACACAAAGATTTTTTTCTTCTTTCATCAGATATATTAATTAGTAGCTAACAAGGCCTGGTGTTGCATGGATTTCAATAAAAATAATAAATTAAATTTCGATAATTTACAATTCAGTAAAAAATTAATTGCAAATTCAAATTTCTAATTATTTCTAAATTTCTTTAAGAACACTTTTTGATCATTTTATTACAATATTATTTGACACATACTATTTTCACACTATTTAAATTTAAAACCATAATTTTGTTGTTGTTGTTGTTGTTGTTATCAAGCAGATGAGCAGTGATATTGATATAAAAACCTACTTGTTACGAAACATAGATTTCTTATAAAACTAAATTTTCAAAAATCATTCTTATTTAAATTTTCTTTTGCTAATGCATTATAGCAATACTATGCATTTTTATTATTATATTGTTGTAAAAACAAAGTCATTATTACAATAAACACTGTTTTGTTAAAATAAGTTTAAATATCTGTTATTAAAATGTGATAATTATCAGGAAAAATTTTTAAATATTAAATTAAATTTTGTTTTGTTAATTGTTCAGTTTGTTTAAGAAAAGCATTGCAATGAAAGTACTTTTGACTAGTAAAACATTAACGAATAAACGCGTTTTATTTTCATGGAAACTTATTTATATATAAAATGTTCTAATTTTATTTATTATTACAACAAACCTTTGGGGTTTCTCTGAAGACTTCCAGTGAATCAGCTTCATAGAGACCAGATTTCGGTGGAACAGGATCAAATGGCATTTCTTGCACAGCTTCGATGCGATAGTTGGCACGATCCTCTGGGCCTATGTAATCTTTAAATAAGAAAAAAAACTTCAAAAATAATTTGGGTAAATGTTCATTTTATATCTGTAAAAGTATAAATATATAGTATATATTTTTGTTAAATAATACTATATATAATTAAATTTTAAGATGTGAAAATGTATGTCTAAATTTTAAAATATAAATATATAGTATATAAATATATATATAGTATTATCTTTTTCTTTAATTGTTGCTTTATATCAGAGATATTCTGAAGTGTGTGAATCGTTTCATATATGTTCAATTGGTTAGAAGTTTGTCAGCGTTTCTGGCAAAAGAAGAATATCAGCATCATAGAGACTGTCCAGGGATTTGAAAACAGTACAGCATATGACATTATCTTGTTAGAGAATAGGTATAGATATAAAAAGCAATGCAAATGACTATAATATGTCATCAATACATAAGTGAATTTTTAAAAGTAATAAGTAGTATAATTAGTGGCTGCATAAAGGGAACAATATAATTAGTGGCTGCATAAGGGAACAATATAATTAGTGGCTGCAAAGAGGCTTTACGCTTTATAAAGGATAGGCTGATTTTTCCTTCTGGCAGAAGTTAGCTTTTCTTTTATCGGAATTCACCAGGATGAATTCCCGAAAACTATGAATTGCCTGCTCTCGTGTAAGTTGCGATGAAGTTACTGATTGCAACCAGTACGCGAGCACTGCAAAAGAATATTTTTAAAGGCTTTCCTGCGTATAATCCTATCTGAATCAAACACCGTGAAATTACGAAAGATACCACAATTGGTACAGGAGAGTCTGTAAGAACGTCGGATCTGTAGAACGTCGGATACGATGCCTGATGATGATGTTGTTGGTGCAGTTCGGTTCTGCTGCTCAATCGTTGGAACTTTTGCAATATCTTTGGACGGTGCTTTGCAAGTTACCCTTTATTGCTTGGAATGATCATCCATACACTGATGCCGACTATTGGATCTAATGCTTACAAATTTTAAGGTAATGCTGCAACATCATCATTTATTTTGACTCCATCTAACTACAACACCGATAACGAGCAAATATATGTAATAGTTGCCTGCATTATATATTGCCAGTAGCGCGATAAAAACGAGCTGTATAACGAAATCAACACATTTGCTGGTAAACATTTATCATTTCCTCGCTTTATATAACACAACTTACATTTAATAGTCCTTTTTTTCATTAAAAGATATAATTCACCAAAACTGAAATTAATTTAAAACTGACTATATTAAAATTGATATTAACTTTGCTCCTTTTTTAAATGAAGAAATTGTATTATTACATAACGAAAAAAAAATGATTAACTGAATCATGATCAAATTCAGGTTGAAAAACTATCATCCATGCTGCAAAACTCATAGACGAGTTTAGTTTGCAAGAATATTCCCCCTTATGCATTAAGTAGATGTTTCTTACGCACGGAATTGCTCATAACGGTGACGTGTTCCTCATAGGCGTACTCCGCTTTATCCCTTTGTTCCTTATGTCCAACTATATATTAATGTTTCAAGCTACTTACAAGTGTACTCTACCATCCTTTTTAAATCAAGTTAATCCACTTTAAAACAACGCATAAACGTTTCCTTTATCTCTACATCGATGCGTTATTAATGCGAATATTTTATATTATATATATATATATGAAAATAATGTGCACATCATTGAAAATTAATGCAGAAATATGGAAAATGCAAAATTACATGTCATATTTTCTGAGAATATTTCAATTTTAACTTCATAGTGCTAAGGCAGCAATATTAGATAATAACTAACATTGTAAATTGTTCATTTATATTTATGAATGCAATTTAAATATGTATGTAAATAAAATAAATGATGATGCATTAGTTGAATTACACCTTTTGTAACAAATAGCACATAAATATTCATCCACCTACCATTTGGTGGCAAGAGCATGTTTGGAATTCCTCCAGGTTGCTCCATTTCCGCACAGTACGAATTTTGAGGTGGAATGACATCAGGATCCTTTCCGTCATGCTCTGAAGGATCTACTAAGTTTTTCTTTAACAGAATTTCATCTCTAAAATAAAATAAAAACAAATTTATTCATTTAACAAAAGTAGCACAAGTTAAAGTTGCGTAATTTTTAGTTGAAAAGTGGAAAACATTTTGTGAAGATTTTTTTTTTTTTTTATAAATAAACATTAAGATTTTTATTCAAAATAAGATTTCTTAAACATCAATGTGAATAAAAAACTTATAATAAACATGTTTAAGATTATTGCTTCAACTTTGAAAAAGAAATAAGCATATTTTAGAAGAATATAATTTCTTTAAACAAATCACCACATTAAAAACATAAATATATATAAAAAATATTACTGCGAAAAACAAATTATTTCATAAATTTTAATCCAAGTGAAATTTTTGAATTTCAGCTCTTAAATTTCATTATAGAAAATTTTGTTGTAATTTTAGTTAATATAATATATTTTACGTATTTACAAAATAAGCTCTTGTTTTGAATATAAAACATTCATAAACTATTCTAGTACATCAGTGTTGAATAAAGAATATAACAAAATAAAGTACAAGTTAAAATATAGAGGGATTATAAACTATATAACGAAATTATAATGAGTTCTGATAGTATTTCTATGGATGATAGCTAATAAATTTAATCCAGTCTGTGTTTCATAAAAAATACAAAACTTACAATATAATTAATTAAAGATTAAAGACTACACGCCGAAAATTTAATACATCATAAAAGATTTAATTCAAAGAACCTTTATATTTTCTTGAGCTTATTTAAGGCATTAAATAATGAAGACAATATTTTTCACGCGTAGCAAAATAATCATTTTTATGTAAAGTTAAATAGCATAATATTTAATTCCATAAAACATAAATATTTATCATGCATAGTTTAAAGTGGAAACGCAAAAATATAAACAGTTTATGTATACCCCCCATTAAAGTGAATATTAGCCATTAAACGCAAGAAACCTTTATTCCTTCTCGCCAATTATGAGTAATGGAATTCAGATATTCACTTAAGGCATGACCACATAAATACAGTTGTCATGCCATACTGAAAAGGTATCAATAAATGGTACTTATAAAAAGTACCATTTATTGATATCTGAATAACGAAGTTCAACAAGTCGGTGCTTTTAGTTGGTCTCTTGCGGGCCGCGCTTCAAACTTAAACGCCTCTCCAAATTATCAGTAATCACTTTTGCAATTAGTCGCTCATTACGATAACGCGGTTGCTTAAAACTAGCGCTTCTTTCTGCAGCGATACTGGGGACAGAAGTATGGTAATGAGGTTCTCATTAAACCTGCGGAGGGCTATCACGAAGGTGGTATTGCTTCAGCGAAATTGCTGTCGGGGTTGATATCAAGCGGATGCGCTAATGCCCAGGATGTGAAAGTAACTCCTTGCCACACCGCAAACGTTGCCGCTTCGTATCAGAAGAACAAGACACGACACACTGAATTAATGAGGGGCAACGAAGATTGCAGAACGGTGAAATTATTCCAACACTATGGGATTGATAGCAGGAAAATCTATTATCGAGTGGTAGAGTTCCTTTGTTTAGCTACTACGGCTGAATAATGACGAATTGGGGCTACTATCATAAGTAATTGAACAAATCATTTTTAGGATGAATATAACAGTTTTGAAAAGAAATAAACATATTTTAGAAGAATATAACTGTTTAAAAATATCCCCAGAATAAATTAAATATAAATATATATAAGAAAATCGGTCCATCGCAATATCGTCCATTCCATGGTAAAAATAAACTGTTTTACAAGTTTGAAGCAAGTGAAGATTTTGAATTGCATTTCTTGAATTTCACTACAGAAAATTGTGTTATAATTTTATGATAATAAAACATATTTTACGTATTTCCAATATAGTTTCTTGTTTTCAGTATAAAAACATTCACAAAATACCCATCTAGTAAGTCATCGTTGAATAACGAATATAACAAAAATAAAGTGCAAGTAAAAATATAGAGGGATTATAAACTATATAATGAATTTATAATGAGTTCTGATCTTGTTTCTATGTATGATAGCTGATAATTTTAGTCAGTGCTTAATAAAAATATACACAATATTCAATATAATTAAAAAATAGAAAATACGTGCCCAATACATAATAAAGAGCTTTCATTACACAAAAAAACGTTTTTAGGTTGTTGAGCTTATTTAAGGCACTAAATAATGAAAATAATATATTTCGTGGTTATAATAAGTAGTCCTTCTCATGTATATCTAAATAGCATTATATTTATTTTCTTAAAATACATATTTCCCAAGAATAGTTTAAAAAGTGGAAACAGCAAAAATATAAACGAGTATGTATATATTTCCATTAAATTTAGTATTAGCCATTAAACGTAGTTAAAAAATTATTCCTTCCCAGCCATTATGAGTAACAGATTTCAAATATTTAATTACGGAATGACAACTGTATTTATAAGTACCATTTATTGATATCTGAATTTCTCCCACGAGTAACGAAGTTCAACAAGTCGGTACTTTTAGTTGGTCTCTTGCGGGTCGCGCTTCAAAATTAAACACATCCCCAAATTATCCGTAATCACTTTTGCAATTAGTCGCTCATTACGATAACGCAGTTGCTTAATACTAGCGCTTCTTTCTCCAGCGATACCGGGCCAGAAGTATGGTAATGTGGCTCTCATTAAAAACCTGCGGAGGGCTATCTCGAAGGTGGTATTGCTTCAGTGAAATTCCTGTTGGAATAGATATCAAGGGGGATGCCCTAATGCCTAGGATACGAAAGTAACACCTTGCCGCACCACAAATTTTGCCGCTTCGTATCAGAAGGGCAAGACACTGTACACTGCATTAATGAAGGCCAAAGAAGATTACAGAACGCTGAAATTATTCCAACACAATTGGGTTGATAGCAGGAAGTGGTAGGGGGTCCTTTGTTCAGTTACATGATGAATAATGAAGAATTGGGTCTATTATGATAAATGATTGAACATTTCAAAGATTGTATCACGTGATGTGTATTATTTGTTCATATTGGTTTTATCATTAGTTATAAATTAAGCCTTTGAGTATACTTTCTGACGTTTAAGAGTATTAATATTCAGTGAGTCAATTTATTTTTTATTGAATCTAAATCCATTACACGTTTGTGGTGAATTCATTATTCAGTCCAAAAAAATTATTCTAAAATGTTTAGTTATTTTGTTTGATTATATGTAACCCGTCCGATTTTGATGGCGGATTGATGAAATTATTCCTACTATCTTATTTGAGCTCGTATCAGAAGAACAAGACACGGTACACTGCATTAATCAGGGGAAAATAAGATTGCAGAACACTGAAATTATTCCAACACTATGAGATTGATAGCAGGAAGTGGTACTGTTCCTTTGTTCAGCGACATGAAGAATAATGACGAATTGGGGCTACTATGATAAGTGATTGAACACATCATGTTTAAGATGAATATAACCGTTTCGAAAACGAAATAAGCATATTTTTAGAAGAATATATCTTCTTTAAAAGAAATCACCAGATTAAATTAAATATAAATATATTTAACAAAATCTATTATCGGGTAAAACAAATTATTTTACAAGTTTTAAACAAGTGAAGATTTTGAATTTCTGTTTTTGAATTACATTACTGAAAATTTTGTTTTAATTTTATGGTAATATTTTATGCTATACGTATTTAGAACATAAGTTCTAGTTTTGAATATAAAACATTCAAAAATTACTGTAGTACGTCAGTGCTGAATAAAAAATATTGTAGCAAAATAAAGTGCAAAGTAAAAATATAGTGGAGTTATGAACTTTGTAATGTAATTATAATAAGTTCTAATCGAGTTTTTAGGTGAGACAGCAGAAAAATTTAGATCAATCAGTATTTCATAAGAAGTACAAAAACAATCAATATAATTAAAGATTAAATACTGCGTGCCAAAAATTTCATGTACAATAAAGAGCTTTAATTCAAAGGAACCTTTTTAGATTGTTGTGGTTTTTTAAGTCCTTAAAAATAAAACAATATTTTTTCATGTGTGGCATAAAAAAATTTTTTCATGTATATCTAAATAACGTAATATTTATTTCCGTAAAATAAATATTTCTCACCCATAGTTTAAAGTAGCGAAAGCAAAAATTAAAACAAGTATGAATAAACTCCCATTAAAGTGAATATTAGTCTTTTATAGTCAACATATCTATTCCCAAACCATTATGAGTAACAGGTATCATATATTTAATTAAGGCATGACAACTGTATTTATAAATACCATTTATTGATATCTGAATCTCTTTAACGAGTAACGAAGTTCAACAAGTCGGTACTTTTAGTTGGTCTCTTGCAGGCCGCGCTTCAAAATTAAACGCCTTCCTAAATTATCAGTAATCACTTTTGCAATTAGTCGCTCATTACGATAACGCAGTTGCTTAAAACTAGCGCTTCTTTCTGCAACGATACCGGGGCCAGAAGTATGGCAATGAGGCTCATTAAACCTGCGGATTGCTTTCTTGAAGGTGGGGTATTGCTTCAGGAAAATTGCTGTTGGAGTTGATATCAAGGGGATGCACTAATGTCCAGGATGCCTTGAAAAAATACGTATCAGAAGAGCAAGACACGGCACAATGCATTAATGAGGGGGGCAACGAAGATTGCAGAACGGTGAAATTATTCAAAAACTATGTTATTGATAGCAGGAAGTGGTAGCGATCCTATGTTTAGCTACAAGATGAATAATGACGAATTGAAGTCACTATCATAAATGATTGAACACAATTTCAAGATTATTACACATGAAGTGGAGTATTTGTTCATATTAGTCTTCATCATTAGTTATAATTGAGCCTTTGTCGTGCCTACTTTCAGACTTTTAAGAATTTTAATATTCATGGAGTCAATTTATTTTTCATTGAATCTAAATCCATTACCTGCTTGTGGGGAATTCATTATTCAGGCCAAAAAAGTTATTCTAAAATGTTTAGTTATTTTGTTTGATTATATATAACATGTGCTATTTTGATGGTGGATTTGATGAAATTATTCCTCATATCTTATTTGAGCTCGTATCAGAAGAACAAAACACGGCACACTGTATTAATCAGGGGCAACGAAGATTGCAGAACGCTGGAATTATTCCAACACTATGGATTGATAGAAGGAAATGGTAGCGTTCCTTGTTCAGCTACAAGTTGAATAATGACGAATTGGTGCGACTATAATAAGTGATTGAACAAATCGTGTGTAAGATGAATATAACAGTTTTGAAAAAGAAATACGCATATTATAGAAGAATATAACTTCTCAAAATATGTAAAAAATATGTAACCAAATAAATATAAAAATATGATTATAATAATATAAATATGTATACCAAAAATATATTATCGGGTAAAAAGAATTATTTTACAAGTTTTAAACAAGTGAAAATTTTGAATTTCAGTTCTTGAATTACATTACAGAAATTTTTTATAATTTTATGATAATATTATATATTTTACGTATTTGCAATATAAGTTCGTATTTTGAATGTAAAATAGTGAATATAAAATACATCCAAAAATTACTGTAGTGCGATAGTGTTGAATAAAAATATAATTAAATAAAAGTGCACTTAAAATTATAGAGAGATTACAAACTATATAATGAAATTATACTGAGTTCTGATCGTGTTTTTATGTATGATAACTGATAAATTTAGCCAAGACGTGTTTCATAAAAAATGCAAAACATTCAATGTAATTAAAGATTAAAAACTAAGTGAGAACAATAAAATACATAATAAAGAGCTTTAATTCAAAGAACTTTTAAGATTGTTGTTCTTTTTAAGGCATTAAATAATGAAAACATATAATTTTTCAAGCTTAGCATAAATAAACATTTTCATGTATACAAATAGCACAATATTTTTTCTTAAAATAAATATTTATAGTTTAAAGTGGGAAAAGACAAATTATAAAGTTTGGCTTTACCTTCCATTAAAATGAATAATACCCATTAAACGCAACAGATATTTATTTATTTCCAGCCATTATGAGTATCAGATTTCAGATATTTAATTAAGGTATGACAACTGTATTTATAAGTACCATTTATTGATATCTGAATTTCTCCTGCAAGTAACGAAGTTCAAAAAGTCAGTAGTTTTAGTTGGTCTCTTTTCATGCGGGCCGGGTGCTGAAAATTAAGCGCCTCCCCAAATTATCAGTAATCACTTTTTCAATTAGTCGCTCATTACGATAACGCAGTTGCTTATAACTAGCGCTTCTTTCTGCAGCAATACCGGGCCTGAAGTATGGTAATGAGGCTCTCATTAAACCAGCAGATCGCTATCCTCGAAGGTGATATTGCTCCAGCGAAATTGCTATTTTAGTTCATATCAAGGGGGATGCGCTAATGCCCAGGATGCGAAAGTAACTCCTTGCCACACGTAAATGTTGCCGCTTCGTATCAGAAGAAGAAGACACGGCACACTGCATTAATGAGGGGCAACGAAGATTGCAGAACGGTGAAATTATTGCAACACTATGGGATTGATAGCAGGAAGCATGGTAGGGTCCTTTTGTTCAGCTACAAGATGAATAATAAAGGATTGGGGCTACTATCATAAGTGATTGAACACATTTCAAAGATTATGACATATGTATTTGTCCTATTAGTCTTATCATTAGTTATAAATTTAGCTATTATTTGCATTTTTAGTCGTTTGAAGGCTTTAATATTCATGGATTGAATTCATTTTTCTTTGATTTATAAATGCATTATACGTTTATGGTGAATTTTCTATTCAGGTAAACAAAAATCATGCAAAAATGTTTCTTTGTTTGATTAAATATAACCTATTTGAGTCAGGTGGTGGATTTGATGACATGATTCATCATATTTTATTTGAATGTTGAGTTATCTTATTCGAAGTCGTTATCAATTTAATTTGATGCAATTTTTTACATTTAATATGTATTTTATGATTATTGTTTTTTTTTTAAATTTTATTTTGTTTATATGCATTATGAAGAATTTTTAACTATCTCGTTAAATATTAGTATACATTATTATGAATATTTTCATATCAGAAGAACAAAAAACGGCACACTGCATTAATGAGGGGCAACGAAGATTGTAGAAAGATGAAATTAATCCAACTCTTTGAGATTGATAGCAGTAAGTAGTAGTGTTCATTTGTTTAGCTACAAGAGGAATACTGACGTATTGGGTACTATGATAAGTGATGGTACGACTCTACCACGATAAGTGATTGAACACATTTTTTTCAAGAATATAACACATGATGTGAAGCATTTGTCCTATTAGTTTTTCCATTAGTTATAAATTAAACCTTGTTTATGTTTTGGCCATTTAAGAGCTTTAACATTCAGGGAGTATATTTATTTTTTGTTGAATCAAACACGTTTATGGAGAATTCAGTACTCATGTAAATTAAAAATATGTAAATATTTTAAGTCTTTTTGGTTGGTTATATGTAACCTATGTAACTTTGATGGTGGATTTTATTTTATTTGAAAATAGAATAATCTTATTCAATGTCGATATTAATTGTGATAAGTATGCATAAAAGTATAATAATATTAAAAATCGATGATATAAAACTACGTACCGAAAATATAATACATAATAAAGAGCTTTATTTTAAAGAACGTTTTTTAGGTTGTTGAGCTTATTTAAGGCATTAGGTAATAAAAAAAATAATATTTCTCCTACGTGCAGCATCAATAAATATTTTCATGTATAGCTAAATAGCATGCTATTTATTTTCTCAAAATAAATATTTATCACGTATAGTTTACAGTGGAAAACGCAAAAATATAAACAAGTATGTATACCTTCCCATTAAAGTGAATATTAGCCATTAAACGCCACAGATCTTTATTCCTTCCTAGCCATTATGAGTAACAGATTTCAGATATTTAATTAAGGCGTGACAACTGTATTTATAAGTACCATTTATTGATATCTGAATTTCTCCCGCGAGTAACGAAGTTCAACAAGTCGGTACTTTTAATTGGTCTCTTGCGGGCCTCGCTTCAAAATTAAACCCTCCCAAATTATCAGTAATCACTTTTGCAATTAGTCGCTCATTACGATAACGCAGTTGCTTAAAACTAAGGCTTCTTTCTGCAGCGATCGGGCCAGAAGTACGGTAATGAGGCTCTCACAAACCTGCGTGGGGCTATTTCGAAGATGGTATTGCTTCAGCTAAATTGCTATCAGAGTTGATATCAAGGGGATGCGCTAATGCCCAGGATGCGAAAGTAACTCCTTGCTACACCGTAAATGTTGCCGTTTCTTGTAACAGAAGAAGAACAAGACACGGCACACTGCATTAATGAGGGCCGAAGGAGATTGCAGAAAGCTGAAATTATTCCAACACTATGGGATTGATAGCAGGAAGTGGTAAGCGATCTTTGTTCAGCACAAGATGAATAATGACGAATTCGCTACTATCAAAAGATATTGCACACATTTCAAGATTGTAACACATGAAATGGAGTATTTTTCATATTAGTCTTATTATTAGTTATAAATTAGGTCTTTGTTTATATTTTTAGTCGTTTAAGATTTTTATTATTCAGGGATTTAATTTGTTTTTGGCTGAATCTAAACTCCATTACACGTTTATGATAAATTAATTATTCAGGCAAAAAATTATATAAAACATTTTATTATAAAATATAACCTTTAGTTATTTTTGTTTGATTATCATATCATATTTTATATGGGAGAATCATATTTTGGTCTTTAACAATTCTAATTTGATGCAATGCATTTAATATGATTTGACATGCATTATGAAATATTTTTATTTTATCTCTCATTAGTATACTTTTGAATATATATCATATCAAAAGAACAAGACATGGCACACTGCATTAATGACAAGCGAAGATTGCAGAACGCTGAAATTATTCAACACTATGGGAATGATGAAGGGAAGTAGTAGCGCATTCCTTGTTCAGCATCAAGGTGAATCATGACAGATTGTAGCTACTATGTTAAGTGATTGAACAGGTCATGTTTAAGATGAAGATATGACAGTTTTTGAAAAGAAATAAGCATATTTTAAGAAGAATATAACTTCTTAAGAAAAATCCCTAGATTAGAATTAAATATAAATTATCAAAATCTATTTAGGTAAAAAAAAAGAATTATTTTACAAATTTAAAAACGAAGTAAAAATTTTGAATTTATTACAGAATTTTTTAAATTTTATGATAATATCATTTATTTAGCAATACGTAAC